>JAXCLQ010000002.1:2812306-2832414 GCA_035584115.1 Cedrela odorata | reverse complement strand
GCTTAAAATTGCAAAGAGAAGTATGTACTTCAATAAATAATAAAGCTTCCCACGAAAATCAGAATACTTAAATACGAGAAGGCAATACAATTTACATGTTACATGCTGAAATTTCTCAAGTCTTGAAACCAAGCAGCCGAGGAAAAGTATGCTAACTAAGAAGGGAACTCAGTACAACAAAATGGTCAAAAGGGATTTATCTGTCTTGACAGACCGAATCAGAATGACCTTTACTGTTTCCTATCCTATATGTACAAATATTATGCTACTCTTATTGGCCTTGATCTCAATTGCCATACGTATCCTGAATCCCGTAATCAGCTGAATTGAAAATTACGGTCAACCAACACCTATTTGAAAAAAGGAATCACAGCTCCCCAAAGAACAAGTAGAAGTTAAAAACCTTCATTTGGATATATTATTCATCTAATCTCCAAGAAAATATCTTGATTCTTGAAAGTGAAGAGGTTCATTCCCCCAAGAAAGCCATCCAGCGGTCATTTCTCTGGCAAATAGTTCGATACATCGAGCAGGTTTAAATCCAGGAACATGATCCACGAGCAACTCTGTAATAGCAAGGAATTACCACCAAAGTTACAAAAAACAAACTTTGTCCGAAGATAATTGCTTACTCAAAAGTAAAAAATTAGTCACAGAAACTTTTCAGTATTAAAACAAAATGATGCTTGGACAAAGGGGAATATCTACTCCTTATTTTCAAGAAACCATATGATAAAGAAGCAAAAAAAATACAAAAGACATCAGAAAATAAATAGATAATAATCAAACAAGATCAACATAATTCTGATAGAGAATTGTTAATGGTTGATCTAATAAGCATGCATATTGGTGAGTGTAGTGAATAATATAAAATAATAAGAAGAAGAAAAGTCAAAAAAGAAAAGGCAGGCAGTTTTTTTTTTTAACCGGTTAATACTGTCAGAAAAAATACCTCCAATCGGAGGCTTCCTTGAGTAATCTCCTGGAATGCTTATGATGGTTTGATTAGTTTTTATAGCTCTAAGTGCTGATTGGTGTTTGGAGCGTGCAACCTACAAAATGATCAAAGGCATAAGGAACAAAATAATACCTTCAAACAAAAGTCGTATATACACCATGAAGAATTAAGGCTATGTGTGTTGTCACGATGTAGACTCACCACCCCAGAACAGTAACCCAGAAGAAGGTATTCATAAGGCCTGTGATGAAAGAGGTCCAAATCACTAATCAGTGAACCGTCTGGCCTCACCTGCAACATTTGAGTACTCGGATGATTTAAGAATTGTTACTAATTTATAACCAGAGAAGGAGAGAGAGAGAGAGAGAGAGAGAGAGAGAGAGAGAGAGAGGAGGAAGATCACCTTCAACCAGTAAAAAGCAGCCAAATATTCAACTCCCCACGCAGGAAATAGGTCTTTCTCAACAAAATTGTGCAGTTTCTCACGATTAGTCATCCATAAGGCCACAAGTGCTCCTTCTGTGTGAGTAAGTTGCTTAATTGGAAGGGCTAAGAAGTACCTATTTGGCAAAGTCGGGTACCTATAGGGATCAAGAAAAATAAAATCCACGTAATTATTCTGGTCAATGTTCCCAGATATGGTATCTCTAACCTAATATTACTTCCAATCTTGCTTTAAAACGAAAAGTGAAAGATTATAATTGCGGCATGAATGAAAGTGCCTTAATGTTTTGCCTTGGAAGTTCTAGATATGAAAATGTATATGAAGAAAATTCATAAACGAGTTATCAGCGCAGAAGCTTGCAACTTCAAAAAGCTAGAATGTATTCATTTAGTAAAGAATATGATTTAGTACAGTGATTTTTGACGAGCACTTCCATTTTCCCACGGAGGATCGATGACTATAAGATTGAAGCCACAATCACACTCAGCTGCAAGGGAGAGAAAAAAAAATGTTAACACTTTTTCTAGCAACTAGTTGAAATCTATAAGATACTGCAGAGAAGCTCTGGAGTATAAAGTTAATTAGATCATACTGCTGAGTTAACAAATGTAGACCAGTCTGCATAAGGCACATCATAAACAAATTGGAGATGGTTTAAATTCAAAAGTGTGTTTAACATCTAATCTCTATATTTAATACTGATAATCAAGATTTAAGATAAGAGGAGTTGTGTCCCCTTTGAGCACAAGATTTTTCAAGCTAAAGAATAAGCTGCTAGCACGAATGGCAACAAACTCAATGAATACAATTAAAGCTGACATGCAATAGTTACCAGAAATAAGGTTGTGAATCTGCCCCAGATCAGACTTCCTCGTGACAAAAGACAACACGTAAAAGCATGTAAGACACTTATTTTCTACAATAAACATTAGACAAACAGCAATAACTTTAATAAGATCTAACACATATCAATTACTTCTGTATAACAATTAAATATATAATACACATACCATGAAGAACGAACTTTCTCTTGGTAATATATATCTTCTGTCTAGAATTTCAGCTTCCACATCATCACCAGTCTCATTAGCAACCAAGTTATTAAACAAAGAAAACACTTTCTGTTCACGGTATTGATCCATTAGGGAACCTACAAAGCAATAACAAAAGGATTCAATAATCTAAAAACCATGTCTAATAAAACGAACCTTTACCATGAAAGAAACTACAGAAAATTCACAAGACAAAAATAACCTAAAGAGCAAACAATTCTATTGAATGAACAGCACAAAGAGTCATCATAATTTTTTATATCAGTCCAATAACTCATACTGCACTACTACCCATATAAACTTATACACACACCAAATAATAAAATTGTACAGCTAATTACATTGATTAAAATTGAGAGTTATCTCGTACATGGGGGCTTGCCACACCCTTCCAAGCTCAATAAATGATTGCCCAACATCAGATTCTGTTGAAGAGCCTAAATCTTTGTTTAATTTGCCCATAACTGTTAAAAGATCAGTAGCAGCTAATAGAGCTTCGTGTGCCTTCAATAACGAGGGTTTAACTTCCTGCTACAAACACATGAATCAAATCAACACTATTTTCGTTATTTTGATAATATCAAAATTGGCGGGAACAAGCAAATTAACAGATGATTACCTGATGACGTTGGTCAGCAACTCGTTCTCTTTCGTTGAGAATGTGGGTTTTTTTCTGCTTCCGTTTTCGCTTTTTTGAATTTGAACAAACTTCAATTTCTTGATCGGCGTGTTTGGTTTGGAAGAAACGGGAGTAGTACGCAGAGGCAGAAACCCTGAAACGGGCATAGGATCGGTTGAGTACACGAACCGGGTCCATAAAAACCACATTAGAATTTCGGAATCGGTAAATACCAGAATCAAGAAACACAGACAGATCATGGTTCGATTTCGTATTCTCCATCCTCAACACACAATGTTCTTCGCTAGCTGCAAGATGTAGGGTTCTGTAATTGGACAGGGTCAACAGTGAAAATGGGCCAAATATTGGGCTTGTCGTACCATGATGGCCCAGTTTTTAACTATCATGTAGGTCTATGGCAATGCTGTTTGATTCTGTTAGAGGGCGGACACGGCCCAGTTTTGTTGGATTGTCGTTAGTTCAGTTTATTTTGGTTTTATAATTTAAATTCAAAATTATATTTTTGTAATTTTAATTTTTTAATTATTTAACCAATTAAAATATGTCATATATATTTTTTAAAATTAAAAATAAATATATTTTTCTCAATTTTTTATTTAATTTAATTTTTTAAATCTAAAATTTAAAATGAATCTATTACAACGCAAAATCAATTGATTAAACACTTTACTACTCGAACGCTCAAACTATGAATAAAAATCTGAACAATAATATTAAACTCTAGCGATCTTAACCAATTAATCTCATATACTTTTAATAATTTACATGTTGGCCTTCCCATTACAAACAAATTTGATAGCATTTGGCATTTGGCAATAGAGAGTCAGCTTCAAAAATTATTTATAATATGCAAACAATAAGAACTAACCATCCTTTCCACCTCGTTATAATTCTCTACAACTAATGAACCACGATAATTTTAAAGCCATTGTCTAACAGAGTTGAAGCAATTGCGCTTTCTCTGAAGAAACAAACTTTGTACAACTTGCTTATTAATTACTCGAGGAAGATAACTTGAAAAGCAGGTCACCAATCAGATATTACACATTTGGTGGTGCAAAATTGGCAATTCTTCTAGGTGGAATGGCTTGTGGATCCACTGCGGCTAATATTTTAGGCATTGACATTCCCCCGGATATAACAATTTCTGCACCACAATATTGCAAAATCAAAACTTAAAATAGTATCAATATATACATACATATTTATATGCATGGCAAGAAATATTATACCAATTCCTTCACGAACTGACAAATTGGGTCTTATAATATCACTTGAACTGACTAGAAATATATCTCCAATGTAGAGATGATTGGAGGGCACATAAACACAGTAGAGCTCTTCTTCACCCATGCTTGTTTGAAGAACAACTGTAGAAGTAATAAATCCAAATGCATATTCCCCAATTCGAGGGTGCCTTATGATGGCCACTTCCTTGAAGGCACGAGAATTTTGATCTGTAATCAGTATATATGGCTTTTAAGTTTCGAGTTTCGAATCGTAGATGAAAAGAATGCCAAATACATATATATATATATATATATATGTTAGACTTAGTGAAGAACTTACCGGGTCTAATTGCTCTACTTATTTGCTTTGAAGCAGAATAGATGTAGCTAACAAGTGGCATTTTCTTTATGAACAATTCTCCGAGAGTAAGAACTGAAGCACCTAACCACGATGACATGAAAATGCCTACTAAAAATATAAAAGTGATGGAAGTAGCAAATCCAAGACCTGCAGGATTACATATATGTGCATATAAGTAAGAAGAATGAGCATTAAGATACAAAAACTAAGCTTGGATGATATATATGACATGATTTGACATTTAAAAACTGATTAAGATTGATTTTCTCACATAATTATCTGAAAGATCGAGTTCACTGAACTTACCAAAAACATTGATCCCTAGCTGATCATAGATAGGGGAGAAGAAACCATCCACAAAACGAATGAAAACCCAAGTGGTGTAGAATGTAATGGCTAATGGAAGAAGAATGACACTGCAAAGAATGTAAGATTTTATATATTGTGCCAGGGTGAGCTATATATTTATACATCATAGAGGAATCCAAACAATAACTTTAAATACGAAGAAAATGATGTATTCTGGTTTAATTTAATTGAAGTTTGAAGATAGAAGGAGTACTTACCATCCTGTCATGAACTTTTTCGAAGCCCAGCTGCGGATGACTTTAGAAAATGCCTAAAGATCAAAGGATCAATGTTAACGATGGATCAAAACATCGAAATATTAAAAAGCAAGAAGATCACCTCGCGGCCAGAGAGATGGTGGGAATGGGGAGTGGAAACAAGAGGGGATGACGAAGAAGGTGATGGAGTTTTCGGAACTCCGTTTTCAGATTTTCCGGCAACTGGGATCAGCATCTCTCGTTCTCTATCCCACTCTCTCGGCCCCATCGGACTTTTCCTTTCCTCTCCTTGCTGTCTGACCCGTCTCTGATTTTTTTATTTAATTATTAGCTTGTAAGATCATTCATATTTTACGTTCTAAGTTTTACCTTCCTCTGGCTACCACCATAACCAACCGATAGATTTGAGATGGGGATAATCGGAAATCTGTTCTGTCTAACTAAAACTCAAAAGCAACCTGTCGACAATACGATATCTGCTGTACGTGGCAGGTTTCTGTTTCATTATTTGTTGTGTGTTTTGAAATGAACGACGTAGTTTTGAATAAATAGATGTTTCTATATATTATGTTTATCTGTCCTAGGTTGTATGTCAAGTTTACAGTATTGTTTGCTCATTTTGTAATAAATGTAAGAGAGATTTACTGTACTCCATAGAAAATTCAGGCCAATGTACAATACAAATTCCATTAATCAATCCACAAACATATTAAGACATCATCAACTTGCTCTAATTGTGAGAGTTGAGCTATACTCACGTCTCCTTATCATCTGAAATTATCTTCGCATAATGATGCTAATCGCGAGGATTCTATTGCGCTTCCTTGTCGCTCCAAACATGATAATTTCCTTATCTCTCCGATAGACATTCTTAACATGCTCTAATTGTAGGAGTTGAGCAGGCAGATATGTCTTAATAAAACATTATTTGTGCATCATCCTAGCAGCTACCACTACCGGGTTAAGTGCAACCATTATAGCCTGCACGGCACAAAGAGTAATTAAGCATCGATCATGGAACAAAACGTGAAGGAATGATATGGTAAAAAATGGTAGTAATTAGAGAAAACTTACTAGGATTTTTGGATGAAATGGTGGCTGTTTTTGAAAAGTCACAGTCCCATGCTTTTCGTCCATTAGTTTGATACAGAAGATTCATGGCATATGTTGCATGTGATGCTAGTGTGTTGGGCTCAAAGCAAGCCCCACCTGGCCGAATTGGACCGCAATCAATCCCTTTTCCGCAGGCATAATCCAGATTTGCCTGCAGCTGGGCATCTGAAACGCCCGCCTTTGGCACACACCAACCTCCGTTGGTCACCTGAAAATCAATTATTATAATTACGAAAGCTTAGAACATAACTTTATAATCATATTAAAAGTAGCAAATGGAATGAAATGCTACATAAAATTAAATTCTCACCTGGCTGCTTTTGGAGAGTCCAACATCGTAAGTTGCAGTGCCATCAGGCTTGAATAGACCAAACGATCTCTCAGAACTTAGCCCTGGTTTCAAATTCTCGTCATATAATGCAAACAGATAAGCATCAACTGATTTTCCGGGCATCAATGGAGTCCCCGCCTTCGATCGAAGATGGGCTATCAAACCGCCGTTGTAAGCCTTGGCATTATCGTAACCTGGCCCTACTTCTTTGTCGTCTCCCTTGTACGGCCATCCAGTCTCAGCAACTACAATATCAACATTCTTAAAACCCAAAGAATTCAAAGCAGAGCGAACTGCATCCACCTACAAATTATTGACGGACTTGTAAGAACATACAGAGAGAGCCAAAGATAAAATACTCTTTTAGTGTTTATAAAAGAAATTTTTGAACTGACCTGAGCATCAAACATGTTCATGTAATTGATCTTGGTGTTTGGATCATATCGCCCTGCATTGGGTTGAAACAAACAAAAAGCAGAAGTCTCGGGCCTAGTATCACTCTTGTAGGCGAAGTACGGGTACGGATTAACAGCGAAAGGCGAACCAGTCGCATTGTTAAAGGCTAGGTATCCTTTCATGACATCCATAAGGCCGGCTTGAAAGCTTCCTGTAGAAGGGGGTTCAGACAGCCCAAGCACAGCCATTGAATGTACGGTCGAAACCTTAATTTTACCCCCTAAAGCGACAGAATTCAGGGCATTTTGCATATTTTGCATGGCTGGTAGAAGCTGTTTTTTCAAATTATCGTCGCCAGAGATTTCGTTACCAACCATTATAAGGATGATATTGCTTGCTGGGTAGTAAGGAACTACGTTGGTGGTGATCCAGGCTTTAGCAGCACTAGGATTAGAGGCTAAACCTGGAATTTCACCGTTTGCAGCTCCGATAACAATATCGATACCGGTATTGGCCAATGCTTTGATCAATGCCGTGTCGGGCACGTATAATCGGATCTTCTGAATTGAGGTGGATTGCAGTAGCTTTACGGTATCTGAAGGTGCTGGGAGGTTGTCCGCCAATTGGCCATAGTTTACGCCCAAGAAGGGTTCTGAACCTGCAAAATCAACAAGAGCTTCGTACTCGTAAAGCCTGAAACTTGTTCTGTCTCTTTTGCTTCACTTTACCGAGAGTTCAACGTTTTAGTTAAATTGAACAAGATTTAGTAACTTACTTGCAATATTTGCGCCAAGAAAGAAGTTGAGAAGGACGAAGAATAAATAAGCAGGAGGAAACACCGCCATGGCTGAAGCTGAAGACCTATCTCTGTTTTGAAATTCAAGTGACTTTCGAAGGTGAAGAAGCGGGCAATAAGTAAGAGAAGAGGGTTGAGGGTAGAATCGTAAAAGATCAGTTTCTCCTTTCTCATTGTGTTGGCCGACGTATAACTTTTCACTTCATGTAGGGTTTTTACTTCCCTACTAAGAAATGACATTCCCATTCTAGAACATGAAAGCATTTCGAAAGTAAAGCGTGCTGTAAAAAAGGAACCTCTCACATATTGATGCTTAAGAATTTTGATAGACAAAAGCACAAAGATGAACTAGCTTTTGGAAGGTGGGTATGATTGGCGCACAAGCAAATGCAAAGAATGCTTTCATTTCATAACTTAGAAATTAAGCTTTCTTCTCGGTCATCTCTATTGACCAACTTATGTTAGCAGCTTCTTCGCTAAAGAACAACTTAAACTTCCCATCGTGCTATTACTATCAATATTCAATTAACCACTAATGGGATATTCTGATGATGGCCCAGAAGAGTTACGGTTTGGCCTTCCTTAATTGAGCCAGGAGGTCCAACTCGACCCGAAAAATTAGCCCGCCACTGATTCCGTTAATTCCGTACTAGGCATCGGTTTGAACTTACTTTTACAAATAATAATAATTTTATGCTCTCACATTTTAAATAGAAGTTTAATCCACTTCAAAACAATATGAAGTTTGCTTTACAAAAAAACACATAACCCGAATTCGCAATCTTCTTCAGCAGATCAAAATGCTTGAACTTGAACGTGATACAGATCTCTGGTAATCTCGTCAAGGAGTCCATTGAGGACATATCGTTCCACATCCCTTATAACATCATCTTTTTCGATAAATGCAAACATCAACTCGTTCCAACTCAAGTCCCACATGCAATTCACATCTGGGTCCTTGTTGTACACATCATTCTCAACCATTTTAGGCAGGTAATCTTCAATTGCGACTTCTGCATTCCCACTTCTGCCGTAGAATTTCAACTTCTCAATGTCTTTATGCAATTCCCTAACCAAGTCGTCCAAGGATTTTGCCTTCGTTGCTGTGATCGAGACCTGGATGAAAGGATGAACGCTTAGCTCTTGTCTTCTCCCTCTCCGTTTCATTACTTCATAGCCACAGTCTAATATGAGTTTGCTTTCTTCATCTTGACTGTCATGACCACCAGCATGAAGAACGTCAAAAGGGATGTTAAGTTTGAAAAGAGCCTCTGCGGTGTGAAGAAATACTTGGCTTTTAATCAGTATTTGCTTCAAATGATTTTCACTTTCACTCAGTGGCTCTGGTTTTTCTGATTTAAAATTTTTCTGGCTCTGCAGTTGTGAGTAAGAGAAATCAGTACTGCCTTGATGTATTTCTGCAAGATGAAAAACAAGGGGTTATATATTTCGCAATGGAATTTGAATGATATGGTAGTGGCTGAATGGTGAAAATCAACTTTGTGTTATGATGCAGAGTTATGGGAAAACTGAATTACCATCCAGTGAATTGGATTCAATAGCGTGGGACTCAAGTTCTTCATTTCCATCAAAAACAGGTTTTTCACCTTGCTGATCTATCATAATTATAGACATCGCCTGTGGAAAAAAGTTTAAATGAGCCCATTAATATTTCAAAGATATCAAGTATAGTGATTTTAAGTAAAAGTGAACTTACACTGTCGAGAGGAGCTAGTGTCTGTGGCTCATTTAGGCTTTGGATTTCTTCTTCGGCAGGACTGTACAAAATTGAAACCTGTTCAGTTTCTTTTCGCAGTTGTTCTGTTCCAGTGGATGGTTTGATGCTAGCCACTGATATGTTGGACTTGATGATGTTTACTTCTGTTTCTTTGGACCTACTCGCTCTGTTGTGATTTGCCTCAATGGGACCACTGAGTTTGTCCCTCCTCTGTTTCCCTTCTTGTAAAATGGAATGCTGATGTTTCAGAGTCTTGGTCGAGTTCTGCAGACTTACACCTCTCTTGATCATTACTTCGTTGATCTTTTTAGGAATCGCTCTTTTATGTAACTTAATACTATCAGTTTTCCATGTGTCTGGTTCATGAACAGGTTTCTTTTCCATAACTGGTGTAGTGGCGGCTTTTGGTTTTGCTAATTTGGACTCTAGATCTCTTGGGGATGTGTCCTGATTGGAATTCTTGCTCGCTAAAGCTTTTATGTTGGCATTTAAGTTAGCAGAATTTGAATTACTCACAATATCTTCATAATGTCTACTAACTGGAATTCTTTCAGATCGCATTGCATCAACATCTTCAGAGAGACTTTTCTTACTAGCTGCTGCTTGGTTTCTATGTGACTGCTTATGCGAATTAACTTCATCATGCCTGGGTTTTGATAATGCAGTGAATATTGGCTCACTTCCCTTTTGCTTTCTTATTGGAAACCTCTGTTTTGAACTCTGCAGCTCCCTCTCTTCTGCTTGATCCTGAGGCCCTGATTTCCGGAGCCTGTGTGGTTGCTGGAATCCAAGATTGCTTGGAGACTTGTCTTGACTGACTGGGAAAAGTCTGTTTGGGTAACTGTTTTCTGTTCTAACTGTGCCTACCTTGAACCCTGTTTTTTCTGGGGATATGACTGCAGCTTCTGACCTTTTATGCATGTATGGTGTCATCTGCTGCAACTCATCCTTTAAGACTGGTTCCTTCAGTTTGCTGTTTTCTGCACCTCTCTGTTCTCTCTGCTTTTCCTGAATATCCTTCAGTCTTCCAATATTACCATTCGATATGGTAACGTTGCTTTGTGGCTTATCTACTTTGATGCTGCCCTTTTCTAAGCCTGTTGCTGCTTTTATATTCTCCAATTCCTTCCAGGGTGGTTTTCCATCATCTATAACTGCCTGAAAGCTAGCATTGCGGGCAGCCAGGTTTCTTTCTGCTTGCAAAGAAACATTATTCTGGACTGCATGAATCTTGTTGGTTTGAATCGTCTTTTGCTTTACAGATGGGGGTGCCAGATTCTCAGTATCGTCTGTCCTCTTTTTAGCATTCTTGGTATTTCCCTGCACAGTCTTCTTTAAATTTTTTTGTTGTACTTTTTGCTTGGAACCAGAGTCTTTCTGTGTGATGTGCTTTGAATCTTCATTTTCTGGAAGTTCTTCCAGCCCCATTAATTTTGCAATAACATTAGGAATTCTCGCCTTTTCCACTTTGGATTGAGATGAACTTGTGTGGTTCTTCTGTTCTGAGAAAGCAGAAAAAGTTTTGGCACTGGGGCCTGTACTAGTTGGGCGCTTGTGAGATGATTGCCTTTCATAGATGAAATTAGTAGCTTCCAATGGATAAGTAAGAGCTGCCAGTCTCATCTTGAGATCATTCCTTGCAACTTCTTGTATGTTCTGATAGTTTCTTGAGCGCTTATCAAACGAAAATCGTGGCCTGTCCAACTGCTTCTGTTCTGCTAGATTGACAGTGTTGTCATCTTCGTCTTCATCCTCATCGAGCAGTGTGATCCGGTTTTTTCTTTGTGGGCTGACCATGTACTCCGAAGTTTCCTGTAAGTTTACCAGCATCCGTAAAGATTCTTCCAAATCTATTGCTCCTTTCAGTAGTTCTTTTCCAATTTCTATCGAGTATCTATCAAAGTTAAGGCCATTAGTGCAGGCTCTCAAGATCTGGTTTAATTTTTGCGCTCCCCTTGAAATTTCTTCAATATGGACATGAGATACTATAGGGAATTTACTAGTTGAAGCCCGATGCCCATCTATGATATTTCTTCTATCCATCTTCTTATAGTCCATTGATCCTCTACCGAGTTGATTTAGGAAAGCCAGAATTGTAGTACTGCCTGACGAATCCATTCTTCTCAGTTTTCCTCCATTTTCCAGGGCAAAAGCCAGGGCTCCAGAGAAATCTCCCATTTGTTCTGAACTCTGGCCTCTCCCAAAAGGAACAATTTGCTTTGCAGCTTGTGTAGTGTTGAATGATTTATTGCCACCACTGGACCGGTTTTGCGCGGATCCTGCTCTAAAACCAGTCTGCTAGAAACAAAACATTTTGATTAAAGGAAGTTAATACCATCTACTTCAAGTGTTACATCAACAAATTACACCAACTTCCAACTTTGAAAACTTACAGTTTCCGTTGTTTTCATTCCCCTGGATCCTCTATAGTTTTTCTTTGCATGAGCATATGCATCTGTCAAACAAATGACATAACAAACACAGCACGTTGTTTATATGATTTGATTAATAAACTTATGCTATTTCTTCTAGCCAAAACTGTAAGGCTATTGCATCTAAGCTTGTGTAAGACACATGATTTCCAAACTATTAAGTACCATCTATCATTACCTATTAACTACATGATAATATAATTAATAGATAAGTTATGGTTGCTTAATAAACCATAAAAGGATCTTGGTTAGTGCCTTTCCAAATATATAGAGTTAAGATTCTCCCTATTCTATCAGAACAGATAATTATTTCCATAAGACATGCTTCTGTGATCATCTGTCATGGTTCATTTCATGCATTCTCTTGGAAACAAATGAAATGAAGGTACTACAATATTGTGTATCAGTATCTCATCTACACGTGATGTAATATAGACAGAGAGAAACAATCCTGTAAATCAATTTATTTAACTTCTGCCAAAAAGCAGGCAGTGACTGCTACTTTTGTAGTTGCTTCAAGTCGTGAAACAAGAATCACGATCCAGAGAAAAGTGCTCTAACTGAGTAAAACTTCAAAATGAAATTGCACTCTGAAGGTGATAAAATCATTTTCTTCCCCCATGCTCTAATGCAGAATATCAAGAAATGCGTACCTGCTGCAACTGTTGTATGTGTTCGGTTTGAACTCTGTGATGCAGCCAGTCTTTCCTTTCTCAGCCGGAGATCATCCAACAGCTTCTGCGCAAAATCTGATCTCTTCGCCATCTCGTGCTTGTAACCGGAACTGAGTTCCTCCAACACTCCTTCAAATAAACAAATGGCAGAATGTTTTTCGCATAGTTTTTTTGGGTATTGCTTCAACAAATAAGAAAGGATAGGAATGTTTTTAGTTCCTTGTTCTAGTTGGGAAGGTTCTTTCAAAGTTGGGTAAGGTGGGAAGTGCAGTCAACAGTAATAATAAAAATGATGTTTGAATTTTTTCCATTGAAAGATTGACGTAAACGTTAGCTCTCTCTGCGTCACATTTTGAGTGTTCTGACTTTGATTCTAATCCAAGCAATTGCTCTAGTTTCAAAGGGGCTTACCATCCAAGCCTTCTTCCTTGACAGGAATCTCTCTTTTTTCCTTTTATTTTGCTTATTTCTTATTTCATTCTTCAATATTAGTGTGTGATGGCATTGGCATATTGTTCTGTTTTCTCTAGGGCATGAAACCTACTGGCTGTAACCAAAATACAAAATGGGTGGGTGTGGTGGGGATGTCAAGCAATCAAATCAATCAAATTATGGATTACAAAAAGAAAACCCCATTTAGTAATCCTATGTCCTTTATTATCGGCATGATTAATTGAGAATCTATACCAAAAATATTAACAAATAGAATGTTGTGTGATCCTGCTTAAGCTTTTAGTTCAATTTTGTCAGTTTGGAGTTCAATTTTGTCTAAACCCACGGTTCGGATCGATATGATTATTTTAATCAATAAATAATAATTTATTTAAATTTAATTAATATAAAATTTTAAAAAATAAATTTTATTTTTGAGTTTATAACTTATGAAAAAATTTAAAAATTATTTTTAATTTAATTCAAACTAATAATCTTAAATTCAAATCGATAAATTAAATCAATTCAAATTAATGACTGTCAATTTTAATTTATTTAGTTTATTTATCGTTGTTAATTTAAATCGATTTAGTCCAAATTTAAATATAAATTTTAAAGCAAAACTTGATAAACTTCGAATCTTTCACGGCCCAAAAGGCCAAGATGAACATGGCTAATCGATCCATGAAGTGTATGCTATTATATCATTTATCCTTTATGTTGATTGACCGAGCTACAATTTCTTATCCGCCGACGTGACTGGGTTGTACATAGTCGAATAGCCAAACAGGGGGCTATCCTTGATTTGGTGCGTGCCATTGACCAAACATTGTAAAACACGTGTTGGCAAGAGAAATCTTCATAATCGAGAACCTTCTTCAGGCATATTAATATCGCCCGTCCTGCCATCCAACCTTATCTCTTGCCACACGCTAATGACAACCACAACCTCAACAATATCGCGCAAATCTAACCGTCCAATTTCATAACGCCCTCAAATTGTAACTGCCGTTGGATCACTAGGTTTCTAATCTAAGTCGGTTTCCATCTCTTATAAGTCATGACATCCCTAGCTTTTTAGTATCGGCGTCGTTTACGCTCCATATTCTTATCATTAGTTCTGTTTCTCTGGTTAATGGTTTCAATCTTTGAGCTTCACAGATTCGAAAAGATCGTTTCACGATCTATTGTTTGATTATGGCTTTTCGTTAGTTCTACCAAAACTTCGGATTCGAACCTCGTTTGGTTAGATAGGCGAGTTAGCGTGGCCGTGATTGATAGATCATGCTTTACGATTGTTCTACCAAGGCTTCGGTTTCGAACATGGTGTGGTTAGATGGTGTAGTCATGATCGATAGATCGTTTGGTTTCGATTTCATATATGGAGGTATTTACTTAGATCTGGTCTTAGATCTACTCCGTGTCCGTTAAATTCAATCAAATTTTATTATAATTTGGTTAGCTCAACATATCCTGTGTTCTTAGATCTTATTTGTTTTTGACAGTTCATTGGATTCACTGATTTCCCATCTTGTTTGATGAGTCGCTTCTCATATTCATCCCGACGATTTCATCCCGACTACGGAAGGGCGTAAACGCTGGCGATATTCTCGTACCAGATCTGTTGTAGCTGAATCAGACCCGAGCAACCTCATCGGTACCGTTTATCGTCGGACTTCATGCACTATTGCTACAGACTAGTAAGGTGGCAAAAAGGATTTCGTGCGCTTGTTATCTTATTATTGTAAGCATGGTCTTATTTAATTTTGCGTTAGCTGTTTTTGGTTTGAAGAATATTATGTTTTGTTGAAATAGCAAAAAAATTTGTTAGGAGGAAGAAAATTGTGGCTGGAGACAAGGAAAATATTTATGACAGCAGGGTGGAAAAAATTGTGGAGAGGTGTGAGATGTGAGAGATTTGAGTTATGTTATGTGGTTGTTATTGGACCTTTGCCATGACAGGTGCGCTTGCATGGCAGGTCAAAAAAACCCTAATAAAATTATCTATTTTTTTGGTTTTCGAGGGGAGATGGCACGGGGATTTATTTATTTTAAACCCCGGCTCTCCCCCTTGCTGGTGTCTGGTGTCTCTTTGCCTTTTTTATCACTGGTTTTTCACCACTCATCTTAGCTGTTTGGTCCAATACCAAACTTGCAACAATTTACAGTCCAAAGGGCAAATAAGATAACTGCGCGCAATATGAGCATCCAGTTCGGGCATGTAGGCACGATGACGACGCCAGAAGGTACAATTTATTATGAACATCGTTTTATATACACATCACACTTACATGGCACTTTTAGCACGTAATAATGAATTCTCGTCTTAGAATATGATCACTATAATTTTTTTCTTTTTTCTTGCCAATTAAATAACACAATATTTCCCTTTAATTGCATATGCATAATTTCTTAACAGAAGGGCATTTTGACAAATATAGTTGAATAGCGTTTATGCATACTGTCTTGTCACAATATATATATATATATATCTACTGCAATTCAATCTTAATATGGCACACGATAATCTATTATATATTTGAAATTTTTTAGCACATGCTTTTAAGAAGGATCGTATGTACGTAATCAGTTTGATAGCATATGCCTGCTTCAAAAAGAGCATTAACCCCATATTATAGTTATTTTCCTCTGAGGTACAAGGAATAGTAATGCTTACCTTCTGGCTATTGTTGCTTTGTTCCTCCTGAGGGAACATTACATAACAAATTATTTAGAAATTAAAATAAAATTTTGTTCATATTAAAGGTTATTGGCATATAAAAAAAAGCTTTGAAAATATATTGGCAAACGTTGTTCCCAAGATCCTTAAAATAAATCTTGCAATTGTATTGATGCAAGTTAAATGTTTCCAAGGGTGTTAATAGTTTCATTTATGATGCAAATAGAAGCTCCGATTTATTATTGTTATGGAATAGTTTGTCAATTTTTCACATTTAATTTGAGTATTCCAACATAGAATTTGTGTTCTACGATTTGTTACTGGGTTTTGTTAGCTTATACTAGCTACTGGTTGTTCATTTGCCAATGGGGTAAGTAATGTTTTGTATTTGGGATTAAGATGGTTTCATGCTTATATTATTGTATTGTAAGGGGTTGGGCTTGCTATATGTAGCAATTGAGCCCTTGGTTCTATGAAGTGATTAGCCAAAAGCATTCTTTCCTCAAGCTTGTCATTGTACGCGGCTTTGAAGGGTAGATCTTGTCACGAGGCCTTGAAGAGTTGAAGATTGTTCAATGATATTATTGTTGCTGGATGACTTGCATGATGGAAGGCCTGCGGTGGTTCTGGCGGTGGTTCTGACATTATGGTCTTTTAACCGTATGCACTGGCTACATGGAGAAGTGGAATTCTTTCTGTAGGGGTATTCTTTTGAAACCTCGTCAAAATCATTATCCTCTTGATTATTATAGCAGTTGATTTATTATTTATATTGATATACAGGTATGGAATGGTTGATGTAATGTGCAAGCATTGGATCATATGCTATTTGTGGCCGTGTATCTTGATGCATCTGCAATTGGGCTCGAGGAGAAAAGCTGCAATTGGTTACCGGTCTTCAAGTTTCTTGATGCATGGGCTCTTTTAGAAAAGTTGCAATATTTCTGCATTTGTATGCTAAGTGTTGCTAGCTGTTTACTCCTGAGCCTCATAATTTGGTGGTGGCTTTTGATGTTTCTAAAAGTTAACCTTTCTCTATATTCGCACTCTACTGCATCTGCTCTGCGCGCTCGTACAAGGAGTTAAGCATTCTATCTGTCATCTGGTTATGCTTTCAATTTTCATTTATTAGTTTTTGATGTCCTTCCAGTTTTTGTTTCTGTATTAGGTTATGATTAGTTTTTGATGTCCTAATCAGTTTATTTGTTTTGCGCATTCAGTTATGTGGTTAGGATTGGTTTTCAGTGTCCTTTCATGGTTTATTTGTTTGATTGCAAGTAAAGAATGTTTATTTTCAGCTTGTTTGGTCTTATCGTATTCAACTTTATTTCCAATCCTGCAATATTGTCAAGTAGAATTTCATTGTTTGTCAATGATATATTTTTCTGATAATTTTGCCATTGCAGTGTAGTGTTGCAATCAGTGTAGTGGAAATCAGAGATTTTTGTCTGTTTGGTGTTGGTGATACTGATATTTATGGAAAGCTAGGTCGAGGTAATGTTTTGTGTCGATGAGGGATTACTCTTTCCTAACTCGTGAATTTAGACAGTTTCCGTGCATTCCAAATTTTTTGTTTTTATTTTGATGCGTATTGAAAATGGATTCTTGGCCAGTTATCGTGTATACTACGTGCAATTGATGCATTATTGGTTATTATTTTTGGAAGAAAAGGTGGAACATATTATAGTTTTGTGGGAAGATATGCTGTAGAGAAAAAAAATAATAAGAAAAGATGGTTTCAATTTTTTTTTCAGAATATTAATTTACAAAATTAATTTTGTAATGTCAAATTTTATTTTTCTTAATTTTTTTAATAAAAGAAATATAGCAGCGTTTTTTTTTTAAATGCGAAAATTATTTTCTGTAAATTTCATGTAGATCAATAAAACGTGTTTGTAATATATTTTTCTTTTATTACAAGGAAATAAAATCATTGTTTTCTAACAAAAAGAAGTTGATTCATAAAGAACATTTGAAGGTTACATTTTGATAAAACCAAAAGTATGTAACTTCATAATTTACGATGAAGTATACTTTGTGCGTCAAAATAATTATTATGCTACTTGGTGTGATCTGTTGTAATAATCTGGGTTTGGGACGGTAGATTGTGTAATTTGTAAATTTGGTATGCACGAAGAATGTAGGGCTAGCTTAAGTCAGGTCGTGATTGAATGGATCCATAAGCTCTAAAAGGCAAGAGCGCTCAAACTCTTTCTAGAGTTTTGGGAGGTTGGTGGTTCGAATCCACCTGGGTTCTCGTACTCCGGTTTAACATTGCTTTTCCCAATCTTGGTCAATAATGGCAGTTAGGTAGAAAAAGATTTTTAAGTTTTGTGGGGACATTTTTAAATCTTTTAGTTTTTTTCTTGTTAAAACACCAGTTATGCATCTTAGATTGGATTCTCAGATGTGGGTTTTACCTGGCTACTATTGCAAACAAAAATTGTTTCAACCCAGATCTCTTAAATTCATATGCGTAGGAATTTTTTCACGGAAACAGTTATTTAAAATTTAGTGCAAGGGCTCGTTTATCAGCTGGCCCGCCTGCAAAAATGGAGTTTATGCGAGAATGTGGGCTGGGCTGTACTGTTTATGAGTCCGAATTAAGAAAAAAAGAGGCGGTTTGCCACACCCAAACAGGTTTAAATAAACTTGTTCAAAATTTTAAAAATAAAATTTAATTTAAATTAAATAGTTAAAATTATTTAATATATAAATAAATAAATGAGTAAAATTATTTATATAAATTATTAAATATTTATTTATAATATATATATATATATTAAATAAATGTGTTAATTGAATCGCGACAGATTTTTATCTCTCAACTAATTTAAAATTTTACTGTTTATAAACTGGATCTGAGTCAGTTCGATCCTTTTGTCACATCTCTATTTGGTGGTAAAAAAAAGTGAATTTTAGCCGAGATGGATTTAAATCATGGTCAATTAGTAGAAATAAACTTGTTTTGTGCAAAAATTGACAATCTTTCTTGTGTTAATTAGCTTCTAAGGTTTGTGGGCTTTGCGTACTACTTTTATGCCTTAATTATGTACTGCATTTTGATTGATTCAAACTGTGTGGTGCTATGGTGGTTGAGTTTAAGCCATTTGGCTGTCTGAACGTGTCGAAAATTTTGCATTTGAAACATTTATAAGTGTCAAATTTGTTATTCCATCTTATAACTACTTGAGAATTAGTTTTCATTGTTAATATTTTGGAGAATTTTGATTGATTCAAACTGTACTGTGCTATGTTTGATTAACTTATGTTGGATGCCTTAATGTTTTGACATATGATAATATAAATTTATTAAAAATTAAATAAAATAATTAATTATTTAAAATAAAATAATAAATAAATATTTTAAAATATTAATTTAAATTATTTATAAATTATTTTTTATTTTAAATAATTTTTTAATTATATTTTAAAATTATTATAATATAATTTTTTATTAATTTTTAATAAAATATATGAACTCATAATAATTTATATAAGTTTTATATATTTTATTCTATGCTATCGTAATATTGTTTCCAAATTTAAAATTAGACTTTTTAGTCCAATTTCGTGCTTATCCTGCAACAAACACGTCGTATATGCTTGACCAAAGACCGAGCTACAATTTCTTATCCGCCTACGTGACTGGGTTGTATATAGTCGAATAGCCAAACAGAGGGCTATCCTTGATTTGATTCGTGCCATTGGCCAAACATTATGAAACACGTGTTGACAAGAGAATTCTTCATAATCGAGAACCTTCTTCGAATCTTCAGGCATATTAATATTACCCGTCTTGCCGTCCATACCTTATCACTTACCACACGCTAATAACAACCACAACCTCAATAATATCGCGCAAATCTAACCGTCCAATTTCACAACGCCCTCAAATTATATCAACCGTTGGATCACTATATTTCTAATATAAGTCGGTTTCCATCTCTTATAAGTCATGACATCCCTAGCTTCTTTCTATCGTTGGTGACGTTTATGCTCCATATTCTTATTATCAGATCTACTTCTCTGGTTAATGGCTCTCCCTTTGAGCTTCACAGATTCGAAAAGATCGTTTCACGATCTATTGTTTGATCATGGCTTTTCGTTTATTCTACCAAAATTTCGGCTTCGAACGTCGTTTGGTTAGATAGGCGAGTTAGCGATGCCATGATTGATAGATCGATAGGTTTACATGATTGTCCTACCAAAGTTTCGGTTTCGATCATCGCGTGGTTAGATCGTGTGGTCATGATCGATAGATC
>JAXCLQ010000002.1:2558696-2812206 GCA_035584115.1 Cedrela odorata | reverse complement strand
TGATTTTAAAATTGTCAACGTCACTTGAAAAATTATATATGAAGTGACCAATATACCCTCCAAAAATTGTTTCAATTGAATAAAATCACCCCTGGCTGCCATGAACAAGTTTGAGGGCATTTTTGCTGCAAAAATGCCAGCGTGCTTACTGTTTCAATTTCGAAAATTCTTATCTGACTTCTACAAGCTAGAATGATTCTGACATTCAGTGGTCTCACTACTAAATTGGGTTATTTATTTTAATTTCATTGATTATGAGGGTTCCAATAATTTAACTGGCTTGTGCTTGAACTAATTAGGTAATGGGTAGTGCTTTTTTTTATAACTTTGTTAGAATTAAGAACAATTTATTTGTTTAGTAAAGAAACTTTTGACATTTTTCCTGAATTCAGCCTATGCATTAGACAATTAGTTCATTACTGAATTCTAAATTTGAACCAAATTAGTAGCCTGTATGGGCATTAAACTCATAGTTATAGTTCCTTGCAGAAAACCAAGTCCAAAACACATTCAACTTGCATATAAAGTTAATGAATGGAATTGAAATGGAGGTATGCAGCTATATATTTCTGTTGAAATCATTGCATCCCATCCCATCCCATCCTCGTAGCTTCATGCTGCATACGTATACATAGGTAGAGATTTAGCTAATAGTTAATTCTTGATTTTTGTTACTTCTCCAATGAATCTAGAAAAGGCATATTTTGTATTACATGAAGAAAAAGAAATAAAATGAAACAGCTACTAAATATACATGACACCAGCTGGAATTAAATTTATCACCTGCAGGCACTATCAAATACCAGAACTCCAAGCTGGAAACAGATTCCCACAATGGCCGCATTGCTCCAATCCACTTAACTTAATACCATAGTTTACGTTTACTTAAATAAATCAAAGCACTCACTAAAGTTAGTATTAAGAGAAGGAATGTACTGTATCACAAATGATAAAATTCTTTTGCGAATGATATTCTTCGAAAGTGTATTGTCTTTTTATAGACACTCCCGTTGCATGGCAATTCTTTTTTTTATTTATTTTTCTTTTATTTCTCTAACCCAAATGAAATCGGGCTGCAGGGAAGAAGATCAAATCAAATCCGAAATTTTCAGTTTTGTCCTTAAAATTTTTAAAAATGTTTTTTAGCCAAGAAATTTATCATATTATTCATAAACGCACCTAACATTTTTTTTTTAATCATATTTGTCATCTAATGAAATTATGACCAACTTTATGAAAAATATATGATAATTCTCTTTAACTAAACACAAATAATTTGGACTAAAGTATAGAAAATATTAGGAATATTTATGAGTAATTTGATAAATGAATTGATTAAAATAATATTTTTTAAAATCTTTCAGGGCTAAACTGAAATTTTTCTAAAGACCTCTAAAATACGAACTTGATGAGCTTTTTATGTCTCGTTTGCATGCATCAAAATCATGTGCCATGATCTTGAAGTACGAATCTTGGTTAACCATAGTTTGTTTTTTCAACTTTTGACTGGTTAAATTAACTATAGTAAATTTGTTCGTATTTGCCTTGTATCAATGTCTATATAAATGATTTTGCATGGAGTATTCTCATACACAAAACCTCTCTCCAGTCCATAACCACCAACAAGTTTTAATGGCTTTAACAGTTGAAAACCTTTGTATTTTCCTTCTTATATTTGTATTTTTTGTTTTAGCCTCTATTATCTTTTGTAAGATGCAGCAAGTTCACCCTCCACAAAACCGTCCAAATATGTTTCAAATGATAAAATATGATGTTGTTAATGTGATATTGCTATACGTTGTATGGTCCAATCATTTTTTCCAAAATCTAACTATTGGGAAAACTTTACTTCTTCGTTAACGCTTTTGGTGACTATGCTCATATATTTTACATGCAGACCACCGACTGATCTTGGTTTATTGGATGTATGTTCCAATCTTGCACAACAGTTTATAGTCAACACTTTTTGTAAGGCAAATTATGGTTGGTCCGCTGTTGGGTTTGCAATCTATTGCGCTATCACCTCATCAAAAATCGGTTTAATCAAATACTTGGACGAAACTTAGAAGAAGCAGAAGATTGAGGCATTGAGCTGAGCAATCATGCATTTCTAGAGTACGGAGATTTAGTTTGACGTATTTACTTACTTGGTTTGTAGTGATTCAAAAGAAAAATTTTTTTGTGTGTTTTAATTTAAACTCATTAGGCAGTTGTGTTTTCTTTTTTGTTCTAAGGATGTAGTTTAACACTAGATGTTGTTGATCACTGTTGCTTCTTTTGTCAATGGCCAATAAAACTTTTGTTATATGGACGTATTATAGTTAACTGAGGTATATCTAGTAGGTTCTGCAATTATTCTTCCACATTTTTGTAATGATCTGCACAGTCTGCATTCTGTTGACTCCTATGCTTTGGTATATTTGTTCTTACAAATATTTCAGTGAAATAGCATCCAACAGGTTTTACGTTTAAAAAAAATAAATTTAAAGTCATTTATTGATAAATTAAATATGCAAGGAGCACTTTGGGTCACACATCATTAAATTTATCACCAAGATCATGTGTATAATTTTACCAAGGCAGGCTTTAATTTGTTTGATATTAAGGTGCGGGGGTTGTTAGCTTTCCTTTATCATATTTATCACTAAGATCAAATGTATAATGTTATTAAGACTTTGTTTAACATTAAAGTGCAAGTGACTTTGTTTGATATTGAGGAGTGGGTGATCTGCATGTAAAATATATGAGCATAGTCACCAAAGACAATAACAAAGAAGTAAAGGCTTTCCAAATAGGAAGAATCTGGAAGAAAGAACTTAATAGACCATACAACATATAGAAATATCACATTAAGAATATCATATTTTATCATTTGAAACATATTTGGAGGGTTTTGTGGAGGGTGAACTTGCTACATCTTACAAAAGATATAGAGGCTAAAATTTATGCAAAACAACCTACATTAACTTAATTCACTATTGCACATTCTCTACACATAGAAACTAACTTTGTACATGTTGACATCGATTTTTTAGTTGCCAAATGTTAATAAGCAAAATCTCCTTCCTTAGTTTTCTGGTATCTCGATCTTCTGTAAAACAAAATGATAAAGATATTCACAAGTTGTCACTTTCGTTGGCTTCGTTGTTGATTTCTCAGATTTCAAAAATAAAGATGAGTAAGTTCTCATCCTCAGCTTCTTTGACCTCAAAAATAGAGATCAGCAAGACCTTGTCTCCGGTAAAGATGACAAAAGGGTCGGGCTGAGCTCGCTCCTCGGACCTTAGAAATAGAGATCAACAAAACCTCATCTCCGATAAACATGGTAAAAGGGTCAAGTCAACCCGGCCTTGGAGCAGTGTAGGTCGAGCCTGCTTCTCAAACCTTAAAAATAAATATAAAAAAGATCTTGTTTTCAATAGAGATGGCAAAAGGGTCAGGTCGGCCTGGTCCTAGAACAGCGTAGGTCTGGCTTAGCCCGACTCATTAAAGGGTCTGGCCGGGCCTAAAGTTATAGGTTGATCATTGGCTCAAGCCAAGCTAAGACCCATCGAGGGCCTGGCCAATGGCTCACTTACCCATTTAATTTAATATTTTTTATTATTTATATTATAATATTTAATTATTAACGAATTAATACATGTAGTTTGCATGATCGATACATAGAGAAGAGATCGATATGCAAAGTACAACGGATCGATACTTTCAAGTTAGAGAGTTTGAAAGAAATTATAATTTGGACCAGATCGATACATACAAGAAAATAGATAGATACATTCAAGTTAGAAATTTTAAAAGAAATTACAATTTGAACCAAATCAGTACATACAAGGAAACATATAGATACATTTAAGTCAGAAACTTTAAAAGAAATTACAAATTCGACTAGATCAATATATATAAGGAAACAGATCAATACATTCAAGTCAAAGACTTCAAAAAAAATTACAAATTCGATCAAATCGATACATTGAAAAGACAAGATGTGTATTTTTTGTAGAGAATTTTTTAAAATATTTGAATTGACATCGGTTCGCAGGTTAGCCCAGGCTTAGGCCCGACACAGCCCGCGTAAGGTGGGCTTTATAAGCCATACCAAGCTGCATATTTTTTAAGCGGGCACAGCCTGACACGGTTACTGTAGAAGTTCAAGCTTGCCCGGCACGTAAGACCTAATGAGCTTCAATTTTGGGTTGGCCCAGCCCAGCCTCTTTACCACATCTAGTCTCCGGCTTCTAGGACCTCGAAAATAAAGATCAACAAGATCTCATCCTCAACTTGTCGAACCTTATTTCCTATGAAACAAAGTAAATATCAAGGGTACCAATATATAGCTGGTGATAACCCTTCGATGTTTTAGCCAGTAATATTTTTTTTTAGACCAATGGCCAAAATGAAAATAATATTAAAAATGAGAATAAGTTGAGAAAAATGTATCTGTACCCTTCTTTTATAGCCCATTTCATGTGGATGCTGCCTCCCTTTTATAAGGCTTCAACTTGACAGTTATAGGTGGTTGGTTTAGGAATAACTGTCATTTTTATGGGCAGTTATCTAAGTAATGGGTGATTGGTTTGGGAGTAACTTTCATGTTCATGGGTGGTTATCATAATAATATTGGTTGGGTAAACTCACGCGTCTCTGTAACAAGTGGTTACATGAAGAGTTTTCAAACTAATGGTGTTCTAGATATGTATGCAACATAGAACGATGTTCTCATATTTTCTGAACCTTGAATTTGTCAGCGTTGGGAGGCGGTATTCTCAGATTCTTGGGTCCTCAGACTTGTCAGCATTGGAGGGCAGTATTCTCAAGTTCTCTGGTCCTCAGATTGTCATTGGGAGCGGTATTCTCATATCCTAAGACCTATGAACACAAGAGTGTATGCTCAGATCCTAGGATCTAGAAAGGTTATATCGTAACAGTACAATTTACCTTTTAATTTTCATGGGAAAGAGTTTAAATCAGGTGTAGTTATGAAACCTTTTGTTCTGAATCCCCATCAAGTGAAGTTGCTGAATGTGAACGTGTATGCAGACTCACCGTCGATGTCGGATCGAATTAGGTTGGTGTAGGCTGTTCTGCAGAATGACGGTCTTAGTTTGGTTTTATTTATACTAGGAGTTAAGGTGGTGGTAATTGGTTTTGGCGAATTTATAGAGGATAGGCTTTGCAGTTGGTTTTAGCTCCTTGGTGGTATTAAAGCTTGGTTGGGGCATAACTGGAGCAGCAATCACCTAAATTCATCATGGTAGTGGCTCGTATTTATTAGGCAATTGCTATACATTTTCATTACCAAATCTGATGTTGCATAGAATGGATTTTCATGGCTAGCATTTGCGGATTTGTGAGACTTTATCAAGCTTTCTTTGAGTTTTTAATGCTACAATCCATCATCAGACAAATTTCTTTTAGTCTTCAATCTGTTGTTGGTTCATGATTTTTTCCCTTTTATTTTCTTAATTTCTCTATATATGCATGATTATATTACAACAAATATATTTCCTTCAACTTCCCATTATGTCATCTATACTCAATAAACCAATATTCTGAATTAACGATCCCCATACGTGTGATTTTTTTTTCAAAAAATGTTAGTGGGCTTCTATGATGGCCCAAAATACTTCCATTAGGCCTTTCTTCATTGGGCTAGTTGGTCCAAGACAACCCGAAATAAAGCCCGCCACTTGATTCCGTTAATTTCGTACATGACATCGATATCTTGTGTCTTTTACCGAAAAAAAAAATTGGTAATTTTATGCTCCCACGTTTTAAATAGAAGTTTAATCCACTTCAAACAAGATGAACTGAAATTTACTTTACAAAGACACATAACCCGAATCCAAAAACCGTTTTGCTTGAACTAATCCGCGATCTTCTTCATCAGATCAAAATGCTTGAACTTGAACGTGATGCAGATCTGTGGTAATCTCGTCTACGAGTTCATTGAGAACATATCTTTCCAAGTCCCTGATAACATCATCTTTTTCGAGAAATGCAAACATCGTCTCATTCCAACTCAAGTCCCACATGCAATTCAAATCTGGGTCCTTGTTGTACACATCATTCTCAAGCATTTTAGGCAGGTAATCTTCAACTGCGACTTCTGCATTCCCATTTCTGCCATAGAATTTCAGTTTCTCAATGTCTTTATGCAATTCTCTAACCAACTTGTCCAAGGATTTTGCCTTCGTTGCTGTGATCGACACCTGAATGAAAGGATGAACGCTTAGCTCTTGTTTTCTCCCTCTCCGTTTCATTACTTCATAGCCACAGTCTAATATGAGTGTGCTTTCTTCATCTTGATAGTCATGGCCACCAGCATGGAGAACGTCAAAAGGGATGTTCAGTTTGAAAAGAGCCTCTGTGGTGTGAAGAAATACTTGGCTTTTAATCAGTATTTTCTTCAAATGATTTTCACTTTCACTCAATGGCTCTGGTTTTTCTGATTTAATAATTTTCTGGCACGGAATTTGTGAGGAGTTAGAGAAATCACTGCTGCCTTGACGTATTCCTGCAAAATGGACAAGGGGTTATATATTTTGCAATGGAAGATGATGAGACGGTAGTGGCTGAATGTTGAAAACTAACTTTGTGTTATGATTCAGACTTCGGCAAAAGTGAATTACCATCCAGTGAATTGGATTCAATAATGTGGGACTTCAGTTCTTCATCTCCATCAAAAACAGGTTTTTCACCTTGCTGATCATTCATAAGTATAGAGATCAGCTTCTTTATGCAGTTCTGTTCCAGTGGATGGTTTGATGCTAGCCACTGATATGTTGGACTTGATGATGCTTACTTCTATTTCTTTGGACTTGCTAGCTCTGATGTGATTTGCTTCTTTGGGACCACCAAGTTTGTCACTCCTATGTTTCACTTCTTGTAAAATGGAATGTTGAAGTTTCAGAGCCTTGGTCGAGTTCTGCAGATTCCCACCCCTCTTGATCATTACTTCGTTGATTTTTTTAGGGATCTCTCTTTTGTGTAACTTAATACTTTCAGCCTTCCATGTGTCCGGTGGACGAACAGGTTTCTTTTCCATAATTGGTGTAGTGACATCGTTTTGTTTTGCTAATTTGGATTCCATATCTCTTGGGGATGTGTCCTGATTTGGAGTCCTGCTCGCTGAATATCTAGTACTCGCAAAATCTTGAATTCTTTCAGATCGCATTGCATCAACATCATAAGAGAGAGTTTTCTTACTAGTTCCAGCTTGGTTTCTATGTGACCGCTTCTTTAACAAATTAATTTCATCATGCCTGGGTTTTGATAAAACAGTAAATATTGGTTCACTTCCCTTTTGCTTTCTTACAGTGAACTTCTGCTGCTCCGTCTCTTCTGCTTGATTTCGATGCTCTGATTTTCGGAGCCTGTGTGGTTGCTGGAGTCCAAGATTGTTCCGAGGCTTGTCTTGAGTGACTGGGAAAAGTTTGTTTGGGTAATTATTTTCTGTTCTAACCGTGCCTTCCATGAACCCTGTCTTTTCTGGGGACATGACTCCAGCTTCTGACATATTATGCGTATGTGGTGTCATCCGCTGCAGCTCATCCTTTAAGACTGCTTCCTTCGTTTTACTCTTTTCTGCAGCTTTCTGGTCTCTCTGCTTTTCCTGAAAATTCTTCAGCCTTCCAATGTTAGCATTCATTTGGGCAATGTTGCTTTGTTGCTTATCTACTTTCATGTCGGTCTTTTCAAAGCCTGTTGCCGATTCTATATCCTCCAACTCCTTCCAGGGTGGTTTTCCATCGTGAATGACCGGCTGAAAGCTAGCATTGCGAGCAACCAGGTTTCTTTCTCCTTGTAAGGAAACATTATTCTGGAGTGCATGAATCTTGTTGGTTTGAATCGTCTTTGGCTTTGCAGTTGGGGGTGCCAGATTCTCACTATTGGCTTTCCTTTTTGTAGCATTCTTGGTACTTCCCTGCAGAGTCTTTAAATTTTTTTCTTTTACTTTTTGCTTGGAACCGGAGTCTTTCCGTGTGGTGTGCTTTGAATCTTCATTTTCTGGAAGTTCTTCCAGCCCCATTAATTTTGCAATAACATTAGGAATTCTCGCCTTTTCCTCTTTGGATTGAGATGATCTTGTGCGGTTCTTCTGTTCTGAGAAAGTAGAAAACGTTTTGGAATTGGGGCCACTACTAGTTGAGCGTTTGTGAGATGATGATTGCCTTTCATAGATGAAATTGGTAACTTCCAATGGATAAGTAAGAGCTGCCAGTCTCATCTTGAGATCACTCCTTGCTACTTCTTGGATGTCCTGATAGCTTTTTGAGCGCTTATCAAAGGAAAATCGCGGTCGGTCCGACTGCTTCTGTTCGGCTAGATTGACAATGTTGTCATCTTCATCTTCATCCTCCTCAAGCAGTGTGATCCGGTTTTTTCTTTGTGAGCTGACCGTGTACTCCGAAGCTTCCTGCAGGTTTACAAGCATCCGCAAAGACTCTTCCAAATCTATGGCTCCTTTCAGTAGTTCCTTCCCAATTTCTATTGAGTATCTATCAAAGTTAAGGCCATTAGAATTGGCTCTCAGGATCTGGTTTAATTTTTGTGCTCCCCTCGAAATTTCTTCAATATGGACATGAGATAGCGTAGGGAAGTGATTAGTTGAGGCCCGATGCCCATGCATGATATTTCTTCTTTCCATCTTCGTGTAGTCCGTTGATCCTCTACCAAATTGATTCAGGAAAGCCAGCATTGTAGTGCTGCCTGAAGAATCCATTCTTCTCAGTTTGCCTCCATTTTCCAGGGCAAATGTCAGGGCCCTCGACAAATCTCCCATTTGTTCTGAGCTCTGGCCTCTCCCAAAAGGAACAATTTGTTTTGCAGCTTCTGTTGTGGTGAAATATTTATTGCCACCACTGGACCTGTTTTGCGTGGCCCCTGTTCTGAAACCAGTCTGCTGGAAATAAAACATTTTGACTGAAGTTAATACCATCTACTTCCGAGTGTTATATCAACAAATATCACCAACTTCAGCCTTTGAAAACTTACAGTTTCGGTTGTTTTCATTCCCCTGGATCCTCTATAGTTTCTCTTTGCGTGAGAATAGGTATCTGTCAAACGCATGACAGAACAAACACAACACGTGGTCACATGTTTTGATTGATCTACTAGGGTTAATTATTCTAGCCAAAACTGTATGGCTATTGCATCTAAGCTTGTATAAGGCACAAGATTTCCAAACTTTTAAGTACCAGCAATCATTACCTATGAACTACAAGATAATATAAGTTAAGATTCTTCCTCCTCTATCAAAACAGAGTACTATTTCCATAAGACAAGCTTCTGTGATGATCTTTCATGGTTCATTTCATGCAGTCTCTTGGAAACAAATGAAATGGAGGTACTACTATTGTGTGTATTAGTATCTTATTTATACATACACAGACACGTAGAAACAATCATGTAAATGAATGTATTTTAAACTTCTACCAAAAAGCAGGCTGTGCCTTCTGCTTTTGTAGTTGCTTGAAGTCATGAAACAAGAATCACGATCTAGAGAAAAGCTAAGCTTGTTTAGTGCCCTAACTAAGTGAAACTTCAATATGAAGTTGCATTCTGAAGGTGTTAAAATCATTTTCATCCTCCGTGCTCTATGCATAATATCAACAAATGCATACCTGCAACTGTTGTATTTGTCCGGTTTGAACTCTGTGATGCAGCCAGTCTTTCCTTCCTCAGCCGGAGATCATCCAACAGCTTCTGCGCAAAATCTGATCTCTTCGCCATCTCGTTCTCGCAACCGGAACTGAGTTCCTCCAACACTCCTTCAAATAAAATAAAATAAATATCAGAATGTATTTTACATTGTCTTTTAGGTATTGCTTCAACAGATAAGAAAGGATTGGAATGTTTTTAGTTCCTTTTTCTAGTTGGGAAGGTTCTTTCAAAGTTGGCTACGGTGGGAAGTGCAGTCCACAGTAATAATAAAAATGATGTTTGAATTTTATTCATTGAAAGATTGACGTGAACGTTAGCTCTTTCTGTAACAGTTTTGAGTTTCCTGACTGGATTCTAATCCAAGTTATTGCTCTTGTTTCAAAGGGCTTACCCTCCAACCCTTCTTCTTTGCAGACACGGTCTGCAAAATTTCCTCGTGCTATTCTATTCTATATTCGAGCCCACGGTGATTTCAGCGGCCCAAGGGCCAAGACGAACATTTGCAAATCGATCCATGAAGTGGAGGCTAATATAATCTATAATTTACGAGCCATCCACAGAGTTTCTTCTTATTCCGCGAAAGTGACTGGGTTGTATATAGCCGAATAGCCAAACAGGGGTCTATCTTGTTTTGGTGGGTAACATTGACTTAAACGTTGAAAAACACGTGTTGGCAGGAAAAATCCTCATAATCGAGAACCTTCTGCAGGCATATTAGCCGTCCACGCCTTATCACTTACGACACGCTAATCTAACCGTCCATTAATAACGCCCTCAAATCATAACAGCCGTTGGATCAGTAGGTTTCTAATACAAGTCGGTCTCCATCTCTTATAAGTCTTGACATCCCTGGCATTGCTTGTCAGTTGGCGCCGTTTAAGGTCCGTGTTCTTATTCTAAGATCTGTTTCTCTGGTGCATGGCTTTTCCTTTCTTCTACCAAAACTTTGGTTTCGAACCTCGTTCGGTTAGATCGACGAGTTCTCGTGGCCATGATCGGTAGATCGATTGGTCTCGTGGCCATGATCGGTAGATCGATTGGTCTCGTGGCCATGATCGGTAGATCGATTGGTCTCGTAACCATGATCGGTAGATCGATTGGTCTCGTGGCCATGATCGGTAGATCAATTGGTTTTGATTCCATATATGGAGGTATTTACTCCGATCTGTTCTTAGATCTCCTCCTGGTGTGCTAAATTCAGTTAAGACGTTATTACAGATCGATTGGTTTCGATTCCATATATGGAGGTATTTACTCCTATGTTCGTAGATCGCCTCTTGATCTGCTAAATTCAGTCAAAGCTTTGTTATAATTTAGGATAGTTTATCTTAACATATTCTGTATTCATAGATCTTGTTTGTTTTTGACAGATCAGTGGATTCATTGATTTCCCATTTGTTTGCTGAATCGCTCTTCAGATTCATCCAGACGATGGAGAGAGCGTGGACGTTGTTGATCCTCTAGTTCTAGATCTGTTGAAGCTGAATCAGATCCGAGCAACCTCATCGGTACCGTCTACTGTCGGACTTAGTGCACTATTGCTACAGATTAGTAAGCTGTCCAAAGGTTTTATTGCTCTCGTATCTTATTATTGGAGGCATAGTCTTATTTTATAATGTGTTAGCTGTTTTTATTTTGAGAAATACTATGTTGCGTTGAAGGAGAAAAAAATTGTGGTTGAAGACGGGTGAAATTTGTGACGGCGAAGCTGAAAAAAGTTTTGAGGAGAGGTGTAAGATATGAGAGTTTGATTTATGTTATGTGGTTGTTATTTGGACCTTTGCCATGACGGGTGCGCTTGCATGGCAGGTCAAGAAACCCTAATAAAATTATTTATTTTTTTGGTTTTCGGGGGGAGATGGCACGGGGATTTATTTATTTTTGAACCCCGGCTCTCCCCCTTGCTGGCGTCTGGTGTCTTTTGCGTCTCTTTTATTTCTCTGGGTTTTCTCCACTCATCTTAGCAGTTTGGTCCAATACCAAACTTAGCTACAATTTACAGTCGAGAGGGCAAATAAGATAACTACACGCAACGTGAGTATCCAGTGCGGGCATGGTAGTCTCTATGACAGAAAGGCAGAAGGTACAATTTATTGATGAACATAATTTTATATGCACGGCGCACATGGCACTGTTAGCACATAATCTGAGATTATGATCACTATAATTACAATATTTTTTTCTTACTAATTTAATAACATCTGTTTCCACTTAAATTGCATATGCATACTTACACAAAGGCATCAATTTTGGTATGTATTTAAATTGTTGTAGGTTAATATATAAATATATTTACCTACTGCAATTTAATCTGATATGGCGTTGGCACGTAATAATCTATTTTATGTGCATACTGCCTTGGACAAGCGCGGCAATATACATCATATATTGAATATATATGCCTACTGCATTTTAATCTAATATGGAAAATAATAATATAATATATGAAAGCTTTTAGTACATGTTATTGACATCATAATCTGTTTAATCGCATATGCTTACTTAAAAACAGCATACACCCAATCATCCACACACTTTCATGTCCACCTCTGATGTAAGAAGAGCACTAATGTATACCTTCTGGCAATTTTTGCTTTGTTCCTCTGGGGAACATAACACAACAATTTCCTTACAGATCAAACTGAATCTTTATGAACATTAAAGATTGTATGCATATTAAAATATTTTTTCAAAAATATAAGGACCAACATTGATAGTAAGATCGTTAAATTTATGTTACAATAGTATGGATGGTTAGTTCAATGTTTTGAGGGTGAATTTCTTTTTTTTTTTTTTTAAATCAGTATTATGCAAATACAAGTTTATAATATTATTTTTATAGTTTGATAATTTTTTATATATACCGTTGAGAATTACAGCAGAGTTTGGGTCCTATTTGTTATTAGCTTTTGGTAGCTTGTACCAGCTACTGGTTGTATTATTTTCTGATGGGGCAAGTAATGTTTTGTATTCGGGATGAGTGATGGATTCATGCTTATGTTATCACACTGTGAGGGCGGGGCTTGCTGGATCTAGCATTTGAGCTCTTGGTTCTATGAAGTGTAGTAGTTGCAGGCTATCTTTCCTCAAGCTTGTGATTGTACGTGGTCTCGAAGAGTTGAACTTGTACAATTCCTTGAAGAGTTGAAGATGGTGCAGAGGTATGGTTATTGCTGGAGAGCGGCATGGTGGACTGTATGTGCTGGCTACTTTGTTGAATTGATTTTGCCTGTTGAGGTATTGTATCTAAACTTTGTCAAAATGAAATGTTTATCCTCTTTTGATTTAGGTTACAGTTGATTTATTATGCATATTGACATACAGGCATGAAACAGTTGATGGAATGTGCTGAGCATTGGATGGTATTCTATTTGTGTTGCCATTACTGCGTTGGACTTTGATGCAATGTCTCTCAGTACTGTGGAGAAAAGTTGCATTTGGATTCGGTGTACAAGTTCTTGATGGATTGGCTTTACATTTGTATGCTAAGTGTTCTTGGCTGTTTAGCTCTTCTATTCTTATTGTGAAGACTCTGCTCGAGCCTCATCAATTGGAGGTTATCTTTGATGATTCTGCAAGTTGGGCCCTCTGTGTGCATTCTACTGTTGAGCTCTGGCAAGTTTAATGAGTTGGGCTTTCTATTTGTTCACTCAATTACTCAAATTCTTCTGTTATCTATCTGGTTATATGCTTCAGTATCCAGTTATGTGCATATCATTAGTTTTTGATGTCCATTCCAGTTTATTTGTTTCAGTATTAGTGTGCTTAATGATTAATTTTTGATGTCCTTTATTTGAATCCAAGGAAAGCTTATTTTCATCTCATGAAGTTTTGTTTTCAACTGCTACTTTGTATAGTAGTGTAAATTTCAATTGTATTTCCAATGTGATAACATTGTGAATTAGAATTTTTGTAGTTTAGCAGTTATATTTTTCTGATAATTTTTCTATTGCAGTGTGGGCTATTATGCTGTTTTTGGCCATCAGTGAAGTGAAAATTGGAGATTTTCGTCTGTTTGGTATAGTGATTCTGATATCTATGGAAACGCTAGATGAAAGGTAATGTTCCGTGTTTGTCACTAATGAAAGGATTACTCGTACTGGTAAAGTTTTTAATGTTCGCGACTGTTAAAAGATTTTTCTCTGCCGTTTATTTTACCTTGTTTTTTATTTTGATATATACTATCGGCAAGCAAGTTCTCTTGTACCTGCATATTCGTATTATTTTTGAAGAAAGGATGGACGATTCTTTGTTTAACGATTCTTTGATTAATGGTCTTAACTTTATAAGATATGGCGAAGAGAAACAATATTACCAAGACATTAATATTAATTTCAGAATATTAATATTTTAAGAAACTCTTTTGAGAATATTAATTTTAAAAAATTAATATTAGAATGTTAGAATTAGTATTAACAATTTCTTTTAAACGGTATACCAAAGCCTTTTTGTTTTAAATATGAAAATTATTGTCAATATACCTATTGATGATTAAAACAGCTCTTGTAATATTTCCAAAAGAAAAAAAAATATATGTTCTCTAAAAATGTTTATTTTCAAGAAAATATTTCGAAGTTGGTTTTTGATAAGATAAAAATATAAAAAAAAGCTCTCCGGTGGGGAAAAACGTTTAGAATTTACTTTTTTATAGAAAAAAATATAGAACTTGGAATTGTTACGAATACGCCCGACTTCGTAATTAAACTTAACACGCCAAAAGATTTGTCCGCAGTGCATGTATTTGGATGGAGTAGGTAGATCATGGTTCAATTGTATTGAAAGGAGTGTGTTAGTAATTTAGATGGTGAGCTAACGTAAGAGATGTTAAGGTTCAGACCACGGTAAATTGTTTTAAAGAGTGAGTGACGGTAAATTGTTTATAATTTATAAATTTGGTCTTTGTTCTGTGATTGGATGGATCCATAAGCTCTAAAAGGGAAGAGCGCTCAAATTTTATAAGGGTTTGAGAGGTTGGTGGTTCGAATCCACCTGGGTCCCCTCGTACTTCGGTTAAAGATGTTGTCAAATAGGTCGATAAATTTATTTACAGGAATTATTAATTATTATTATTTTGTGTGTGGATATGGTAGTATTCGAGATTTTTATTCAATAAATACTAGTATGAATAATTGTTTTTATGTAATGAATATGGGTATGAATAGGATCTCTAAATTGCACAAAAAAATAAAAGTAAAGTTTCTTCCTCAAATTGGATTAATGGATCATCCAACTGGAAGAAATTATAACAAAATGTATACACATGTTATCTCATTAGAAGGTAGACAAAGCTGACGTAGTCCTCGTAGGACAAGTAATGGGCCTCTACAGAAGGAGTGGGCGTAAGCAGTTTTGAAGACAATTACGTTGCCCTTGCAGGTTACTCTGCCTTCCCTTTTTTTTTTTTTTTTTTCAATAAATAGTTTAGGTTTGTGGCTGAACTCGGTAGGTTTTTTTACAAAAATAGTCAAGTGTTTAGACTCATTTATATTTATGATCAGGTTTTAAATTTCTTATATTTAGAATAAAAAATTTATTATTTAGATGAAATTACCCTTAATTAATAAGTTGATAAATAATATTTTTTTATAAAACGTGAGTTAATGAACAACTAAAGTGAGTTGATAAACAGTGTTTCTTTAACGAAATTTATCGAGAATACAAAAGTAGATTTATAAACAATAATAAGAGAAATTAATGTAAAAATTATCTTTCTTGACAAAATTCATCGTGGAGTGCTTATTATTACCCAAAATTAATTTCATCTACATAACGAATTTTTAGTCTCGATTATAATAAAATTTTAAGTTTGATTATAAATATACATGGACTTAAAAATTTAACCAAATCGGTAGCACATACAACAATTTAATCAAATTGTTAGTAGAAGACTATCTAGGAGAGATGTTAAGTTAGATAAGTGGAAAGAATCTCTTTGACATTTCAGACACATGAAAAATGAGTTGAGGTTTGTATCTGGAGTAGATTTAACTTAAATTCCTACTTCTTCACTCTTAGTTTGCCGTTAAAATTTAGGGTAACACAACACACTAAGTTATACTCTCCTTTGTTCTTCCTCATTTTAAATGCTGTGGACTTTATTTTCTTCTTCAGAGATTTTCTTAGTGAATGGCGATTTTGTTGATGAATAATGAAATTTGCCTAAAGATAGTAAAAATAAGACAGGTGAAGTATATGATTTTTTTTTTCTAATGAATATGACGTTTATATATTGAATAATAATGTCGTCTCATTTTCTCAATTGGTAAAATTCAGAGGTTTTTTTTCGTCTCATTCCCTCAATTGGTAAAATTTAGAAATTTTTTTTTCATTGATGAATGTGATATTAAATGTTAGCGTCGTCTCATTGTCGGTAAAATTCAAAGATTTTTTTAGTAGTGAAAAAATGATAATTTTAATTAAAATAGTCAACTATATGATACAAAAAAAGATATAAGTTAGTGATAAATAAAAAATTATTCTTTATTATATTTTTTTAGTGGTAAAAAAATAATTTTAATTAAGATAATCCATTGCGTCATATAAAAAAGCGTGAGTTAATAATAAATAAAAAATTATTCTTTATTATATTTTTTTAGTGGTAAAAAAATAATTTTAATTAAGATAATCCATTTCGTCATATAAAAAAACGTGAGTTAATGATAAATAAAAAATTATTTACTAATAATTATTGTTAAATGGTATAAATTAATATTATCGGCGTCTTCCTTAATGAGAAAAACTCTTCCTAGGAGAATATTTTTTCTTATAAAATTATATTGTTATTTACTTGATAAATAAATGAATGATTCTTATTAATATAATTTAAGAATAACTTATGCGAAGCATTATTCTTTCAATATCAGTTGTTCGAGAAACAAGACATCGTGATTTCCTTTCTAATGGAATAGGAATATGATGCTTCCTTCTGTTTGTCTTTATTACTCCTCTTTCTTCAATGGAACAGTGCTTTTATAAATCAATTGCAGTCTACAATGGAGTTCTCGATCTTAAAGTCATTAGAAAAGCAACCCACATTAGCACAAAGTCAGTGGAGCATGCCTAAATTGACTAAGCACTAAACAGCATTCCACATGCTTTGCTCAGCTCAGCTGCAGAACCACACATTGTCTTGCGTATTGGTTGATTCATAATTTTGCAATGTCTTTTTTATGATGTGTTGGTTAGTTATTTGTCTACCCTGTACCTGTCCCTGTCCCTGTCCCTGTCCCTACATAGAGAGAGTGGATGGAAAAGTTTATTAATAATTTGACCGTTTTAGTAGGCCTTAAGGCAATGTCCCTGTCCAATTTTTTAGTAATTCGGACCACAGACAAATCACACACACCCTTTGATAACGCCGTTACATTAGACGAAACATCGAAACTCTTTCCTACACTGTCGTATTAAATATTAATTTAACTTAAAACGACAGCTAAACGGAGACCGTTGATGTTCTAGAACCCAGATGTAAAGACTAATTCCATGTCCTCGTATTTTCAACTACTTGAAAAAACGAAGAACTACTTGAAAAAACGAAGAGCGTGGATCGTGTGTTGTAGGAAAAAGTTACCAAATCAAATCGTATCTGTAATTTCCAAATAACGCCAACCACATCAAGTGTTGCTCCACAACACTTCACCACGCCTGCTATTCCTTTTTGACATACAAATATCTGTTCTGTCCTTGCTTTCAGTATTTTCTCTTAGCTCTCTGTTTCATCTCCCTTTATTTTTCTCTGGTTCGTGCTGGTCAACTCTATATTTAGTTATGAGATTTCATTGATCCCATCTCTCTCTTTATATCTTCAAGAACAGATTCAGTGCAGACTACAGCGGGGTTTCTATCTCCTTCCTTCACCAGGTATGGTGAAGTTTCTTCATGATTTGTTTTTATTAATCATTTCTGCTGATTTCTTTAGTACTATTTGATATTTTATTTTATTTTTTCTTTTTGGTGTAATGATTTTGCTAATCTTGTATTAAGAATAAGGCTGTTTAGGGACAGAGAAAGAGCTGACACTGCAAAAACTTATCTGGGATTGTTATAATTACTCTCGATTGTATGTGTTTCTCTTAAATGTTTTCGTTGTACCGAAAAACAGAGCAAGGAATGAAATCGTAGTAAATATCGTCTTTGTGAAATCAAAAACACATCTCCATTAGCCTGAATTGTTGAATGTTGACTAGCAGAGCTAATTATAAATATTTTGTTTTCAGTCCCATGTAATAAAGTATCTGAAACGCTCAATAGAGCAATCATAAGGAACAAATAAACTCCGATTTTCTCTTTTCTAGCTAAATAATCTTCAGCTTTTAACTCTGTTCAGTATCTGGCCGAAATCACAAAAGTGAAAATGTTAATTTATTGTTTGAAATAGGTTATTATTGAAAATGGAAAATGAAAGAGTTGTTGGATGGGGTAGTTGAATCATCCTTCTTTGGTGGATCTAACACAGACTACCATGATATCCACTTTTTGGCTTGTTTTACTTTTTTCTAATAGAACTGTTGGGGTGTTGACCTCTAATGCTCTGGAGTTGTATTATTGTGATCGCATTAGTGGGTTGTTGACGAAAGATAATCATTTTATACTAATGATAATTGGATTAGATGAAACCAAAATTGACTCTACTAGAGATCTACTCAAGTAGATGGTTCAGAATTCTGGTAGTTGCAACCTGTATAGTATGAAGTCAAATCAGTTTGATCTATGGTCTATACACTTAATAGCAAATTGATTAAATCATAGACTTGATATTATGGCTTAATCTACCTCAAGTGTTTCAGAATCTAATCCCTCCCAAGCGGCAGTTTTAAGCAGTTTGACTTCATTTCTTTTCTTTTTTCACCGATAGCCTTTCTTCTTGATCCTGGCTGTGTAGATACTATAATTTTTTAATTGGTTTTTGTCTAATGTTATTATAGGTTAACCCAGTTGCCAAACTTTGGTGTCAGTCACCATGTTTCGCCGTAAGAATAATACTCACCATGATCAGCAGGAGAACGAGGAGCTGCTTCATGAATCAAAGGTGAATAATCTGTTCATTTGGCTGCATTCCGTTATTTATAATAATCATATGCTTGGATTTTATCTTTCTAGTATTCACTTAATGCTCCACTAAACAAAACAATGCCTTACATCCATAATATTTGAGTAAGCCATAGCCTATACAGATCCTCTTCTCCTAAAGTTATAGGATGCACATGCCTTCAATTCAGTCATCAGTTGTATGTATGAAAAGGTTTACCAAGCCCTAGCCCATCATTTGTAGTTGGTAAAATAGCTTGGTACTTCACAGTTTTACAGAAAAGAGAAGTACATGAATTGATCTGTTAAAGATGATTCTTTTTCTGTAAAAATAAACTAAAAGCAGGTTAAGGAGCTTAAGGCTGCAATTGGACCACTATCTGGACGTAGTTTGCAGTACTGCACTGATGCATGCTTGAAGAGATATCTAGAAGCTCGGAACTGGAATGTGGACAAAGCAAAGAAAATGTTGGAAGAGTCACTCAAATGGAGGTCAACTTACAAGCCTGAGGAAATCCGTTGGGTTAGTTGATTTCAATTGTTCTACGTGTTGATTCTTGCAGAAGTCAGAAATTTATAACATTAAACTTGATAATAGTAATTTTCTTTTTTCCTGAGGTTGTTTAGTGCAACTCTCACTGATGATGTTCTGGATTTTATTCTCAGAATGAAGTTGCATTTGAAGGTGAGACTGGAAAGTTATTCAGAGCTGGTTTTCATGACCGACATGGCAGGACTGTTCTCATATTGAGACCAGGATTGCAGGTAATTTATTTAGATAAATTTGGTGCATCACATTTTCTGGGCTTTCGTCATTTTTAAAACCGCTGTTGCTACCACAAATGTTGCAGAACACAACATCAGTAGACAACCAGATGCGGCATCTAGTGTATCTCCTAGAGAATGCTGTCCTAAACCTTCCAGAGGGTCAGGAACAAATGGCATGGTTAATAGACTTCACTGGGTGGTCATTAAGCAACAGTGTCCCCATCAAGACAGCTCGAGAAACTATTTATATCTTACAGAACCACTACCCTGAGAGACTGGCCATTGCATTTCTCTACAATCCTCCGAGGATTTTTGAAGCATTTTGGAAGGTTTGGGTTCTACTCTTCTAGATTGTATTCTGATTCTTTTATTAGACTCATTATTACTGAAATTCTCTTAACTATTGATTTAACAATAACATGTCTTTAACAGACCTAAACTTTGACCATCTTTAGAATGAGAGGGTACTGTAAAAAGAAAATGACTGATACTAATTTGGTGCTCGAGTTTTGTAGTCTTTCCTAGTGTTTGGTGTTATTGCTTCCTCTCTTACCCGAGTTACCTCTAAAATTCTTCATTATTATTTTTCAAAAGAGTGATCCTTTTCGCAACATAACATGTTCTGCTTCTATGCATGTAGGTTGTCAAGTATTTCTTGGAAGCCAAAACATTCCAGAAAGTGAAATTTGTGTATCCGAAGAATAAGGATAGTGTAGAACTCATGCAAGCATACTTTGACGAAGAAAATCTTCCAACTGATTTTGGGGGAAAAGCCACATTGCTATATGATCACGAAGAGTTCTCCAAATTAATGGTACAAGATGATTTGAAATGCGCTAGATTGTGGGGTTTTGATGACAAACTCCAACGTGTTGGTAATGGGCTTTCTGGAGCTGATGTCGCTCCTGAGCCAGTCAGCGTTGCACCTTCATCCAGTTGAGCTGCTTTTCTGTGTCGCTCTCTAATAAAATTTACATATATAAAAATCAGATTTTAGCAACATTATAATCTGATGGTCTGGATAGGAAAATGTTTGGTAGTCACTGCGAGGGAAAATGCTGTCTTCCATTCGCACAAAACTCGGCCATGAAATTAGTAGAAGCAAACGACTTTGTCTTAATGGCTCTATCGTTCAGAGTTACAGCTTCCTTTTGAAATGTTAACTGAATCTGATATGAATCTATCTGGTTATCATGAAAATTAATTGCTATCTGAAATACAAGAATCTTCAGCCACGAGGAATACACCAAATGCGAGTATAGCTCCACAGAATCAGATTTATTTACATGAAAATTCAAGTCATACAACAAGCGTAAATATGTATAACCTCCAAATCAGCGTAAATGACGCAGTTGTCCAAACCCATTTTTGGGCAACTAATTATCAATCACACTGCATTGCATATGAAGTCTAAACAGGAAAAAGTAAACACTCAAAACAACAGATGACGGTTAGCTACACAAAGAACTACGCAGTTCAAAATCTTCAGTCAAATATGCATCTCATAAACAAGACAAAGTTAGGTGCCTTTGGATTTTGCAGGAACCGAGAGTATAGCAGCTCACATGAGTGGAATCACAAAAGCCGCCTTTTAAATTTCCGGGTAGTAGATTGGTATGTTCGCACCAGCAAACCCACTCCTATACCAACGCCGACACAAATGCCAAGCCCAATCCCTACGCCAACCCTCACACCAGCATTGAACCATGAGAGTTCACCGTCTTCGCCATCCATGTATTCTGTCCTTCTCCAGTACATGCTGCTGTAGTCTTCTTCATTTTCGGGTTTGTAGTTTCTGTAATCGGCTACCTGCAAATCAGGATTGTAGATAGGTTTAAAACCAGGAAATTATAAAAACAAAAAGGTAAAATTATTGTGAGTGAACTAGATGTCTCACTATCTTATTGTGAGTGAACTAGATGTCTCACCATCTATCTTTCCGTCCACTCAAATTTAGCATTTTTCTATAAGTTAATATGAAATATATATAATGCTAGAGGAGAATTATAGCCATGAAAAATACTTAATGGAACACTAATTTCCAGTCACGATGATGGAACATTAATAAAATACGAAATCCAAGAAAAGACTTGCATTAAAAAAAAAAAGCACAGAATACACGGAGTCATTCCTTTATACATTACACACGTGCGAGCATGCACACTCTTTAGGAGATAAAATAAACTGATATCATCAATTTTTTTCCCATATGTTCTCCATCCGATTCAGACTACAATTAAATGAAAACCCATGATGAGAAAACCACAAGCATATCAAGACAGGATCTAGGAGATTTAAAGTGGACCCATGAAAAGCGTACTGAGAAGATGCAGTGAAACTGATGGCAGCTTGATTGTGAAGCAAAAATATTTAAAAGTCAACACAATCCAGAGTATATAACAATTCAGCGTATAAGATCTCCAATTGGATGTACTTCAAAGATAATAGGCTTAATGCTAGTTACTTATGAACAATAATAGGCTTAATGCTAGTTACTTATGAACCCATAATGCAGGAAACCATATATAACAATTCACATTAAATTCATTCAATACCGAAGCCATCATAATAATACCGAGGAGATTATGGGCCTAACGAGTGGACCTTACCCTCCACATGGCTTTGGGCTAAAGATCATCCATGTCAGTTTTCGCATAACAGGGATATTGAAAACAAAGCAACACAAATGAAAAGGGCAAAAATGAGTATTACCCCATCACTAGAAAATTGTGCCCTTCAGCCCCTGCCCATACCCCCAAGACACATTTAGGATAAGATTCCACTTTCCAGACCAAGCATCAATGTGAAATGGGACTTTTGTGATGACATGTTTCAAGACAGGAAGCATGTAACAGGCATAACAAAAGAACTACTATAACTTCAAAAACACCAAAGTTTTGAATCACTCTGTCTCTTATAACAACTGATTATCACTAATTTACCTCTAAGAAACTTGTACTTACAGTATAGCCTAAGAAATTAGCTAAACACATCTCAAATCAGAGAATCAAAGAATAGCCAATAAGAAAATTTTAAGCAACATTACCTGCCAATCAGGCCCTGGTGATACATGTTTTTCACTTTCAGTTGTCTCATACTCTGGGATTGCATCCAACGTGCCCTTCCTGTTATGCTTCTTTCGAAAAGTAAGCTGCAACGTCTTAGTTAAGATGATTGGTGTTCCTGAGAAGCTGCCTGCAACATAAACCTCAATTGTAGGCAATTGTAATTCAGGAACTATGGGATGTTTTCCCTTCAGAAAGCCAGTGACAGCACTGATCTGGGATTCACAATTCATGCTCCAACGTTTGACATTGTTTTTTGATTCCCTTACGAAACTATTACTATTAGACATCTCCAAAACCCCAGATAAAATGAGATCTTCTTTGTCAAATACCTCAAATTTCACACTGCCCGTCAACCTAATACCATCTGTACTCACAAATGTGACTTCTTCAGATTTCTTGTCCACCCTATCTCTTCTAAGAAGTGAAGAGACACCATCAGAGTAAATGCTACTTCTAGCACCATTAACTTCTAAAAGGGTGTCAGGGCTTAATGGGACGTGGTTGAGAGTGAGAAGCTCAGGGGTCGAATCATCAACCTGAAAATTACTGACCCTCACATAAAAGACTCTCAAATCAAACCAAGGCAATGATAATTTGGTACAGGGTTGGTATGGAGAGTATTTAATAATTTGAAGTTTGGGATCAGTTGCTACACCATTGATTGGTGTTTCACAAGGAGTTTCCATAATTCAGGAGCTTATTCCTCACTGAAACCCTCCAATACGGATAAAATTGATGACATGGCAAGAACCGAGTGCTTAATATGAAATAGCCGATGAGAACCTGTTTCAAGATCAAACAAAGCACTTACCATACAGAATAATCACTGAATGATTATACATACCTTTTACAAAAACTCAAATAGAAAGAAATAAATGAAAAAAAAAAAACCCAGAAATTCAAGTAATCAGAGCCATATTCACACGACTAGTGAAGAGAAAGATAACACGTCGCCAGCTAATATAGTCTTAAAAGGGAATCTAATATTTAGGAACAGAAATCCTTGAAATAAGGAAAGAAAATGAACAAATTCATAACGGAACTGAGAGATGCAAGCCAACTGTACCACCACCATCTGAGGAACACAAATTATACAAAGTACACACACTCCATTGTATCTATTCCCGGCGTAGCTAGGATTTCAGAGCAGTTCAAGTTCAACCAGAAGATTAAACAATAGAACAAAACAGAGTTACTAGAAAAATCATAAACAAAATTCACTATAATTCAAACAACAAAATCCAAAATAATTAACAGATACAGCTACAAAATTATATCTTTGATGAATACCCACCCAGGAAAAAACAAATTCTTCAATAAAAATTTCAGAAATTCTCAAAGAAGAACCAAAAGAGTTCACAGAACATAAAATTTATGTATTGGATGTAAAATAAATAAATAAACTCACTAACAGTTACAGATAAGCAAGCGTAATCCACTTCTCTTTCTTCACTGCTTGTGATTTAAACTAAGCAAAACATCCAATTGAAAAGCTTATGGATTGTTCAATTCAACCATCTTGCCTTCTCATCAGAAGAAAAATTAGAAAATTAAAGAAATTAAGAAAAACACGCGTACGGACATAATTGCCGGCTATAAACAAATAACACACACGTCAAACAATCAGACAAAAACTCTCCCTTCCTCTCGAGAAATATAGAGCCACAAAAAAAAAAATCTCAATAAGTAAATAATTAAATATAGTCTACTTACGAAAATCTTCCATCCACGGCCTTGATTTCAACCAAATTATTGACTTTTATGGTGGCAAGTCCCTCAACAAATCGCTTTCTAGCTCTGATCTTAAAGCTTCTGATCTTCCATGCAGAATTCGTGGCCAACAACATTAACGAAACCCAATTTATTATTATTATTTTTTTAATTTTTGTTTAAGTACAGGTGGAGGTAATCTAAAATCCTCCAAAAATCTGAAATTGAGTGATGGGACACTGATGGCCTTATATACATGCGTGACGTGCTTTGTGTTTTGGGAGAAAATCAGAAGGAAATGCGCCTGCGGCCTGTCTGACGTTGGTTATATAACATGGTGATCTTATCCGATTGGCAGCCAACAATTTGCACTCACGAGGCTTGCGTCTCTTTCAAAGGTAGATAGTGTATGCTTTGAGTAAAATTAACGGCTCCATTTACTTGGCCGTTGCTTGTAGTTGTTCATTTCATTGGCCCGACAAGCCAGTTGGGCCTTAACACTTTCCCACCTGATAACAAATTTGCCACAGCTCACAGCATACCAATGGCCCAGTTAACTAAGCTGACAAAAAAAAGGCCCACGTAGTTCTGAATGCGAAAACTACGGCAAAAGCAAAAGGGGATTTTGGATATGACTGTACAGTAGTGTACCAACGACCAAATTAATGTTTAGGTTTTTATGTTTCGACTTTCATCGCTACCAAAGGACGAGTTGCTTCTCCCATCACGCTATCCATAAATCTTTCATTCGAAAAAGTATACAGACATCAAATTTGCAGAAAATGATGAACCCACCACAATCAGTCAATGGTAAACTCGTTCATTGGGTTTCGAAAATGAACACGACATAATTTAGGTAAATATTATTAATCCAGCTTGGTATGACTAAGCTCACTCTCACTTCGACATTAAAGTTGAACCTTATTATTAGAATCCTAGCGCGGAGCTAGCTCATGTTTAATGATGTAGCAGCTGAAACTTATTTCTACTTCTTAGTTTCTGAAAACAAATACCTACTTGATAGTAATAGGATCATTGTTGGTGACAAAGAATTGACCATTACTTGGTGACAAAGAATTGACCATTACTAACTTAAGTTCATATAATATATTTTCATAGGCATGATTTAGGAAAGAAAGATACCACAAAAAGCTTCAATGATTCATACCATATTCGGCACATGCCAATGCAAGTACACGTATGCTTATAGTCTACAAGTCTTGCATTGCATGGAACTGACGTGACACCTTTTAATATATAATACTATATATTATATTTCATAAATACACGATTATTTTTTAATATGAGGCAGTATATATACTCTATTATATTCTTATACAGATACTATATTATACGATTGTAATACTATATTCTATTCTTATATAAATACTATTCTATAATTTATGTTTCGACAACAATTTGATAGATGTTGATGATCATGTAGGGATTCATGAATTAGGCCGAGAAAGACAAATATGGCTGCCGGCTTTAAGCTTTACCACAAGTAGACGCGTAGATGTTACGGGCTCGAGAGGCCCCAAGTTGACTATAATACTAATTAAGATCTTCAATTTCTATGCGAGTCAGAGATTTTTATTTTTATTTTTTATTTTCTCTTTCGGCTTCGTATTAATGGAATCCATGATAGGAGAAGAAGCACAGCTTCATATTGATACAAAATTCTCGCTGGGTCATTGTTAATGGACACGGCTTCACACGTATATACATATGTGGCTCCACATATAGACATAGGAGCAGGGTAAACCTCCTTCACAAGTTTCTCTCCATCGTCTTTTCTTTATTCTCTTGTTTTCTTTGACAAAATTGTACTAAGGCAACGAAAACGACCAATACATTTATTCAAACTTTGCATCAACAGATGAGCCATACTGTTCACCTAATCCTAGTATCATTAATATTCTCACAAGCACTTGTCCACAAGTTTTTTCTTTCCCCTTTTCCAGGTTTGTTATTAGTTTCTTCCTTCCAATCCAAAATGTAATATGGTGATAACTTCGTGTTAATGCATTTTAACTTCTCTGACCAAATCGTACACTCGTACTAATTATAACTGAGATAAAGGTTGAGGACACAAAACAAAAGCAGCGAAGGCACACAAGTGCTGGGTCGACTCAGACGCTTTGAGTGAGTGAGTCTGACTCTTGAGTGACAGAGTACACTGATTTTACCCACGTAAAATCCACATGCTTTTATTCATATATAGAAATAGAAGAAGAGCTAACATAATAAGCTCAGGGTAATGAACTAATATAAACCCTAAACAAATCTAACCATGGTTAGACTTAGGCTTGGACATTCGCCAGCCTTAGTAGGATATACTATAAATAAAAGAAAAAGAAAGATGATTTTAGTGGCTTTTGAGCTTTATTTTAAACGTTAGTTTATTATTTTTATACTGTTCGACAGGGGAGTGGCCCCTTTTATTATTTTGGGTAATATAGGAAGACGAGGGCACACAGAGGGAAAGAAGAGAGAGAGAATATTATTAATGGGTTTCCAGAATCTGGATATTGGTCAAAGATATTAGTCCAGCTATTGCTTTAGTAAGATTTCTGATAGAGAAAAAGAGAGAGAGCAGTGGTATTTTTTTTCTGGAAAAAAAAAAGGGTATTTGTCGAATGGATTTAGGGATTCAATACAGAAGTAATAAGGGGATGTAAAACATCAAAACTCATGGAAGATTTGATTTTGATGATTTATTTGGGTTAGAGGTTAATCGTGTTATTGGTAGATGTATAGTTGTTGTTGGATAGAGTAGCATATATCTATCTATAGCTATTGATTGGGGAAGAATATATATATATTCACATATCTATATTGATGGGTAAAAAGAAGCCTCAGAAAACCAAGGAGCTATCAGTAGCAATAGCTGAAGCTTCAACGACAGGAGATGAAACCCAGCAGCAGCAGCAACCACAGCCACAGCCTCAGAATCTTAGAAAGAGAGGTAGGCCTCGAAAGATTGTTGAGAAGACTGAAAGTGAAGAGAGCAAAGAACAAGCAGCACCAGCAGAATCACAAGCGCCTGAAGAAGTCGGTGAAAGTCGATCAAAAAAAGTTAAAACCAGCGAGGAGGAAGAAAAAGAAGAAGAACAACAACAAGAGGTAAAGCAAGAAACTTTATCAGCTTCTATGGGAGGTACAAAAAAGGGCGAGGGACAATCCGTTGAGAGGGAGCTGCCTCCAAGAAGAAGCAGAGCTCGGAGAAAAAGCAAACCCAGAAAGAGCAGCTGAAAATAATACTTGGTAATAAAATGATCAAACGTTCCGGGTAATCTCCTTTTATTTTTCTATTATTTCGTATGATAATTAACTCGGTGAATAGAAGGCAAAGAGATTCTCTTTTCTTTATTCATGTCTCCTTTATTTATTGTGAACCCTCCAGGTTTCATGATTAGCAAAGATCGTAGATTTCGTGATCATTTGTTGCTTTCTCTATCAAATGAGAGAAATTAGAACCCCACGTTTGCGTTTGTTTGCAGTGATTGTGTTTTATCAAGTTCTTTATCCTTGCATCGCAATTTGAAGATAGAAGGGATCATATTACTCTTGTTTCATTCATACTGAGTCTTGGGTGATCATCCTCACTGATTACGAATTAAATTAGATTACATGTAATATGTAGTTGATCAGTCTTTAATATTTGACACTTATGGAGACGAAGAAGTGGGGCCAAGTCGATGAAAGAGTTGTTATCTGTAGGTATTTTGATGGGGTCTTGGAGACATTGATGAGATACAGGTTGAAAAGATTGAAATCTGGAGGTCGGGAAGGAAAGGGGTGAAGGGAGAAAACAATTTAATGGTAATCGTTGATGCCAGTGGCAGTAGCAGTGCCAGCTCTGTGCTGTGATATTAGTAAAGAGGCGCTGAATTATAATTACTTTGGACAACTTGATGACAACTCATTGTCACGAGCACGTGACTTCACGCTCGCGTACAATAATTTAACAAAACACGTAGCCGCCTTGGTGACCAATGAATTGGCTGGAGAAATTGATAGCAGTAAGAAACATAAAAATAGGCGTGGCAAACACGTGTTTTGATGAGAGATTGAAGGGGGGATTTTACCGACTGGAAAAACACCAAGGCAAAAGAAGGAATCGTACCAATTGGGTCAATCATAATTATGATAATAAATAATAGACAAAAGAAAAAAAAAGAAAGAAGGGAAAAGGAGGGTAACAGCAGACTTGGGTGGGCCAAGCAAAGCAAAACAAAAGGCAGGAAAGGACAGTGAGACAGACGTCTTATATGGAAGGACGAACGAGTACAACTCTAGCACAGTTTTCAATTCAGCGTAAAAACACGAGAGAGAGAGAGAGAGAGAGAGTAGTTTGTGTTGTCTACACGCGCTTCACTCGTTATGCGTTCCATCTAGTTCTTGGGTCATGTCTACTGTTTCATTGGGCGGGCGCACGTAAAACCACGTATCCACACAACACAAACGTAGGCGTTTTTCTTTGAAAATTTTGTGTCAGCCTTAGCTGGCTGTGGTTCTGGCCAATTCAGTACGTATAAAACGTTAACAGAGTTGCAGTAAGTCTCTCTAATAGAGAGAACTTTTTGGATGGCAGTCTTAACATGCACAATCTTCGCATGAACAGCGTGCGAGCCATATTTATTTCCGATCTTTGACACAATAATTGTTGTGTTGTGGGTGTAGTATGACCCAGTAGACATCAATAGCTGAATTTAATAATTGGAGCGGCCACAATGGTTTGTGCTAATCTCGATATCGTTCTACCAAAACTTCAAGAAAATCGCTTGCTGGGTATACAGCAATCGTTGATTTTCAGGAGACCCAAAGGGCAGGTTATTGCACAACATATATTTATGAAAACTTGCAATGTAACAGGAGTTGCAACGAGTTTGTAAGTGCAATGTTCCTTTTACCTAGCAACTTCCCTACATTGAGATGGGTTTAGATGAGATGAATGGGCAAATAAATAATAGATAAAACACAGAGCAAAACGAAGGAAACATTAATGAAGGAGCAGAGAGATAACGCATGACAAACAAGTGCATATGATGAGATTAAGATTGGTAATTAAATTGATTTGGTAGATAAAGACATTTCTGGATATTAAATGACCTATCTACAAGTCAAGAATTGTTCCAAGGAATGTGGTTATTGGAATTGGAATTGCTTAGTCCACTTCAATCATAAGGTATAAATACATGATTGCGATATTATCGGTAAGAAACCACAGCAAACATCCTCAACATCATAAAACTATAGAGATGAAGAATTGGATGATTGTTGAACTGTTACAATAACTGAGATTGCATAGAGATAGAGCCTAAGCACCAGCTTCCCACTCAATGTTTTACAACAAAGAGACATTTTAAAGAAAGAGTGTGCTGATATCAACATTTTTAAGAGTATTGACAACAAGACAGATCAGCAACATTTATAAAAATTCATTCACAAAACTTATTAACACAAATGGAGCCATGAGACCTAAAATAAAAAATAAAGCCTCACAAAATTGTATACTTTTCGAGGTTAAAAATACAAACAAATGCAGGTGTCAAAAAATAATCTCAACCAAGAATAGAATCCCTATGTATAGCCAGGTACCACCAAACTGTTTAGACCTTTAAAAGAAAAAATGAAGAAAAAAGGTCAAAACTATTTTAGATCCCTTGTGGGCCTAACCTGGTGGTTCAGTGACTTGACTTGTGATGTCGCTCCTTCCTATACCGAGACTGATCTGGATCAAATCCACCTTCCTCAGCTCCATAGACAGCCCAGAGGGGAGTGGCAGCCATGTAATCCTTGCTACTGAAAGGTCTTCCTGAAGCAACCTGCAATTTCATCAAAAATATATTATTAAAAGAAAACTTTCTAGACACTTAAGAGATTGAAATTGGTGCAGTACTAACCAGGTCATGAAACTTTTCATAGTCTATCCATGTGAACCATTGGCCATTGACCTTGAACTTCTCAGTTTTTGCCAAGAGAACACAACACGAGTGGACATGCTCACATGCAACCTCGTACTCCCCTTTGCTTTTCAAAGCTAAGGCCTCTGAAAAGGCTTTCACATCAGCATGCCACGGCACATTCTCCATTGTCAACTTTGATGTAGCAGATCTGTAAGAAGAACTCCATGATTATGCAAGCACAGGATTGGACATAATAGAACTAGACTAGGATTAAAAGACTTACGACCCACAGTACGTAACGCCTTTGATTTCAACAAAATCTGGATTTCCATTACTAAAAAGTTTAGAATAAGCATCTATGTCTTCTGTATTCCACCCTTTCACCAGTGTCAAGCGATAAACTGTTCGCTGTTGTTTCTCTCTCAGAGCTTTTAACGAATCCTGGCATTATTTATGAAAGAACATGGACAAGTAATCTCTGAGGTGCCATGTTGCTTGCCCAAGGCATTATACCAGAATAAGATTCATGATCATATGGGTGCAGAAAAATTTTCATGGCAAACTTAAGCATCATGATATTCACTATTCCACATTTGTATTATGACCAACTAAATACCGCAAACTTTGTTTTCTCATTCCCCCTCCGACTTAATTTTCCCAAATTCCTTCAGCATTCTCCTTGGCATATCACAACTTATTTAAATATATATACACCAATAAAACATACTTACAATGAATCTCTTCCAAAAGTCCCCGAAGAGAGGTCTATCAATTGCCTTCAAGCTTTCCTTTGTTGCAGCATCCACACTCACATATAACTGCATGTGTCAAAGAAATCACATAGGTTTGCTACTCATGACCAAGGATTCAACTTCTGTTTCCAAAACACTGAAACAATGGTGAACAGCAGACCTGGGTGACTGGCTTCAGCAATTTAATTTTGTCAGGAAATTGTGCATTTGTTACAAGAAATGTCGAAATCCGCCTTTGGTGCAGTTCGTCCACAAGAGTATTGATCTCTGGATACATAATTGGTTCACCAACCAGCGATAAGGCACAGTGCCTTGGAGTAAGACCTTCGTTCAATCGCTCCATTGTAACACCTACGGGAATAGAATTTTATAGTCAATGCAAGTAAATAAGTCTATGCAGTAAATTATCAACTTTAGAATGTCTTTTCTTTTTTCCTCTTTTCACATTCAAAAGGCTTAGTTACTTCTATAAAAGAATGTCCTCGATTTGCAAGTACTGAAGCCACACCTAGTCATGGTGTGTAGTGGAGGTGGAGGATTGGGAGGTGCAAAACATATAATTGAAAATTTTACTACTTTATTTTTTCTTCCCCATGGTTGGATGTGATTTTTTTTTTTTTTTTTGTCTATAGCAGAATGCACAATTCCACATGGCTTATCATGTAGAACAAATGCATAACATTTACCAGGAACCCCTTTCATTTGCTTAATCATCTTTGTATGTAGGTCTATTGCTGTATTCACAATCTGTAGTGGATCATCCATCTTCCACTGCCAACTCTTCCCTACAGGATTCGTATGATGCCTCCAGCAGAAAACACATTTGTTGGCACATGCCAAACTAGGGGTAGCCTCCATGCATCTGTTCCCATTCAAAAATTCTCAATTATAACGAAATCACTAAGACTTACCAAATTACTTGATATTCTGAGGGGACATGAAATCAACAGTAATTATAATAACACAAAACAAGGAATAGGCTTACTAATAGCATAAGCAAGTGATAATTACCTATGACTTTCAATGCCATAAAATGAGTGCTTGTAGCAACCTCCTCGGCCTCTAAGTTGTGACTTGGTCCATCTACAGATTTTGACACCACTATGCGAACCAATAATTTTATACCCCTGTGAATCACATCATTTGATGCAACCAAGCATATAAAAAACAGCATAAGCTAACTAAAACAGCTAATCATTTAGCATGAGAAAAATGAGGACTAATGTTCATTCAAATTTTAAAGACACGGATATGGATCCTCCATCAACCAGTATTAATTTGGTTCACTTGTTTTGGAAGCAAAAGTAGATGTAAAGCATCAAAACTTCGTCCACAAAATTCGAAAGAATAAATGAGCATTACCTGCTTCTCTAGACTCGCTCTAATTACCGGAGTAACCATATCTCTCTTGCCATCGTTAACTTTTCCATTGGTTACAGCAACATTTATCGACCTCCTCGACGGCCCTTTACCAGCAATATCCTCAAGATCCACCACCTCCGATTCGACCACCTCATCATCATCATCATCATCGTCATAATCACCAGCATCACCGTCACTTTCCATTCCCTCAACACTCTCAACATTACCAATATCGTTCCCCACCTGATCACCACCCTTCAATATATTAATCACTCTTTTACCCCAATCCTCAAAAACAACGTCCAGTTCATCACCATCCACATCACCCTCAACTACGGACAAAACCTCAACTGCGCCCAATTCTCTCATTTTCGTCGACAAATCTCTCGCCACCATATTAAACGTTTTCTCATACGCTTTACTTCCCACACCAAAAACCGCGAACTTACATTGCGAGAGCATCAATGAACCCACTCTAAAATCATTCGCGCTTTCGTCCAGCCAATTGGTAAAAAATTTCGCGGCTTCAGGCGGCTTTCCGTCTTCCCAAGTAGATGCAACAATCAAAATTAGAGTTTCTTTGGGTAAGTCTTCGGGCTCGTAGTTTTGGGGATCGACGAGGTCGAATGGGAGGTCGTTTGAGGTTAAGAGGGAGTGGAGACGCTCAGCTAGGGTTTTCGACGTGCCAGTTTGTGAGATGAAAAAGATCTTTCCTTTTTCAGGTTTAGGGTTTTGAGGCTTTTTGGGTTTTAACGAGAGACAGAGAAGTTTGTTGAGACGTCGAGATTTGTAGACGAAATAGAAGGTGGTGGCCGAGAGGAGAGCCACGACAGTGAGGCGAGCACGTATAGAAGATGAAGACATGTTTGGGGTTTCGTTTCTTAGTTTCGGGGTTTATAGGAATGTGATTTTAAGTGCAATTCATTGTATATCGAGAGTAGAAGAGAGACAGAACGAAGTGAAAACTGAAGAAGAAGAAGAAGAAGACGAGTAGACGACTGGTTTAGCACATCCAATTTGCAAGTCCACAGGTCTGTTGGGCTCATTACAATAGCTGGGTTTTGGGCTCATAGTATATTGGGTTGGGCCTATTCATATACTGGGTTTTGGGCTCATTGCAAGTACTATGTTTTGGGCCAGTTATTTGGGATGATCTTATTTCTTTTTTTAAAACTAAAGAGGAGGAAGAAGACGAAAGACTGTTTTAGCACGTTCAATTGGCAAGTACGCAAGGTATCTTGGGCTTAATTTTTTGGGTTGGGCTTATTCAAATACCGGTCTTTAGGCCCATGCGTATTGGTATGGGCTCATTACCAACACTAGGTTTTGGGCCATAATTGGGTGGGATGGGCTCATTTCAAAACTAGGTTTTTTGCCCATTGTCCATGATTAGGTCGTCTCAGAAAATCTCAAGATACATTCAATAACTTAGCTGGAATATAATTCATATTATTTTCATCAAACAAGGGGTGACTCCTCTAGCTCCCACTTTTAACTTTTCATTTGTAATGTCATTGCCAGAGAAAAATACAAAGAAAGCTCAAGAAAATTAGAAAAGGCTAAATTGTGAATGATTTTACATGTGCCTAACCAAAAAATAAAGAATCAGTATTCCTTTTGCCGTTACAAAGGGAATAACAAGAAGCTTGTATTCACCTCACATCAGAACAATGGTTTTGTACAATTTGCAGTCATAGTATTTACAAAAGTCGGGCTTCATAATTTATGGCCGCCATAAGGTTTTTTCTGCACATAGGATTCGTTCCTTGTTCTGGGCATAAGTCATCCGAATTTCCCAATTCAAGCTTCTCAATATTCCCTCTAGTGGATCAAGTATCTCAACCTTATCACGAATTATTGCCCAAACTCCAGCCCTTAGTACACGATCCATCCCAACAACAATGGAAACTGGCTGCTTACACCTACAAATGTAATATTTATGGGGTCAAAACAATTGATGAAAAACCAAGTCATTATCTTTAGAGAGATAATACAGAGAAGAATAAAAGATGATTATCCCTAAACCAAAACTGGAAAAGCACACTAACCAGTTCTTAAGCCACGAGAACAAATGATCAGCATGCAAGAGGTCATAAGATCTCGTGTAAGTCCCAAAGAATTCGCACCAATCATGGTAGATGCCGAGAAGACCACGGTATAAAATAGCAGGAAGTGTATCTGGTGCCTGTACAGGGACCGCATTCATCACCCAAATTTTCTGTTGTGCAAGTGCTGCAGCAAATCTGAATTTTATGATGAACATTAGGATTCAATACCCTGAAATCAGTTTTATTTTTCTATACTTCCGTGATATAAAAACAGGACATCAGAAAACAAGGAGCAGCACTACTAATTTAATCAAAGAGAACACATATGTTGTACATCCAGAGAGTGGACATTACTTATTGATTATACAAATAAGACACCTTAGAAAGTGAATGTAAAAGAGGAATTTTTATATACCTCCCCTGAGGTTTCACATAATTGCACCTAGATAGTATGTTTCAAATATTATTCACTTACCTCCCCTAGACTCAATTCACTATTATACCATGACATTTTTACCCCTTGATACAATTATTTTTTTGAAACCTAAATACTAGGGGATTTGGGGTTTCAAAAAAAATTATTGCCTCAAAGGCTAAAAAAGTCATTGTATAATAGTCAACAATAACTTTCCAGTGGTTTGCATCCGAGATCAGTTTTCCTTTATCATTCAACCAGTCAGGGTAAGTTTCAAGCCTCTTTGGCCATTCCTCAGGCCACTCTGTCCCGTGTTGTTCAATTGAAAATGGGATGGTGTGTAAGCAAGTTTTCATAGGCACATAACTGTTCAGAAATGCATTCATTAAGCAAAGGGCATAAAATTAAAACAAATATCATATTGGTAGCAACCATTAATCTAAGGACATACATAATTGTTAGATAAATACTCTAAACTGAAGAAGAAAAAACCGTATTTACTCTTTGATGAAATTGAATTGAATTTGTTAAAGTTGTAAACCGCAAATGTTTAGGCATGACCATAATCTTAATGATCTTCAAAGTGCAAACTCAAATCGATCCTCTCTACCTGTGGATACAATTAGTGAACATGACTTATTCTGGATCATATATTAAACTAATGCTTAATGCATACAACATAAAGTTTGAGGTTACTTGTCGTAGCCTAAGACAGAAAGATGAATTTTGTAAACCTAACTTATCTTGACTTACCATGCTGCATCTGGGTTTTCATTTTCCTTGCATAGAGGTGGGTGTTTCTTCCTTCTCAATTCATATATATCATTTGATTCAGGTTTCTGATATATTTTAACTCCCACTTCGCTGACTTCATCAGTTTTATGAGCCAGAATATTCCAACAGATAGATGCTGTCAATGTGGTCATGGCTGGATAGAAAAAAATAAGTTGCTTTGTAAACATAAGAGAATAAGACAATTTTCTTCTACTAAAAAAGCAGCACAGCATATGAAAAATACTGATAAAAAATTCAGCACTCAATATTTCACATAAAAAGTTCAACGAAATAGCTTTCGGTCACTGCAATAGCAAGTGTATACTTCCTTTTCTCGACAAAGTGCAGCAATCTCTGCTTTACTAGCCAACGAGCACCAGGGCATCGAAACCCAGCAAATATTAAGAGTTCGAGATGGCAAACCATGTGCGTATTACTGGAAGCAATCTTAAATGCTACCCATAAGGGCGCATCTTGGACTTAAGAACCATCCCGGCCCAGCCTTGAACTAATGTGGATACGTATTTTGAGTCAGCTAAGGTCTGAATAACATTTTAGTAAGTATATATATCATGCTATCAGTATGTTGAATGCATAACAGTGACTTAAATGAAAGGCAAAAAAGGCCAAACCTTCTTCTTCTGAAATGCTGTCATGTTTACTTGACAAAATAAAGTATCGACTTGGCCTCAAAATCCTATTCATCTCTAGAAGAAGTTTTCCCCCTGGAAAAGAAAGTGAAGACTATATTGATCTAATTGAAACACAACCTATAATAGAAAATAATAACATAAAATGAAGGAAAAAAATGGAGTAAAACAGAAACCATTTGAGTGCCAAGGTATCCTTCTATTTCCAAATGGGCTAACCACCGTAGGAAAACCACGCTCAACAGCTACTTGTGCTAGGTCAACTAGATCATCCTTCAAGCCCAGTGTTAATGTGAGGACATCCTTATCAAGGAGAGATGCCACAAAGGTTGCATCTGAACATCCAATGTCCAGCATTACACGAATATTCTTACCCCATTCTATATCTGGTACCATCTATCAGATACAATCAAAATGTAAAGCAGGCAAGGATGTAGAGGTCTAAACTGAAGCATTCATTAAGCATGAAATAACAAGCGAATGCAAGAAATCATATTGTACCCTACATAAGCTCCATATATTTATATCTAGTATTTAAATTACAACTTGCCGTAGGAAAATTTATATCCACTTTTTCTCGTCCTCTGGAGGTTGATGGGACACAAAGTTCATTCATAACCATCCTAATCACTCTATTTTAGGTATCAGTGCCTGAAGCTGAAAATCTTTCAAAGAAGTTATGATAGTGGTTCTCATGCAAGAGACAGCTACAAAAGTGACAGTAATAGTGTCTACGGTAATCACCATCTATTATCAAATGCAGTAACAAAAACTTTATTAATATGCTCCTGAACTAACCATTGAAAACAGGGAAAAGTCGTGGGGTATTGATGTCATCAAATGTGGACTTTGCAGCATTCTGTATTCTAGTCATGTTTTCATTGGAACTCAAAAAGAATAACATAATTGATTCAACTTTTATAGTTCAATGATAGAAGAAACTTACCTCTTCAATGGACTCAAGATAGTGAAGAACTCCACCCTTGAATTTGCTCTCAGGCCAAGGCACGGGAGTCCCATACCCTGCACGAGGAAGTGGCACAACGCACATTGGAGGAGATCTGGAGCAACTCCTCTCTCTATGCCGATAACTTTGTAACTTTCCAGTAGCACTTTCAGTGTCAATACAAGGAATGTAATAGTGCTTGCTCCTAGAGCTACATAATTTCCAACTATTATGTGCTTTGGGATCGAACACGGGACCCTTTGCCTTCCTGTTCTTCCCTGCACCACTTGATCTGCCACTCTCAACTTCCACTGTCTCCACAAGTTCTTCATTCTCTTGTTGAACGAAATCAACATCACCTTTGTTTCCCCATTTACTTCATTTTCACTATCAGATTCTTCTTTCTTATCATCCACTACTTGTTCTTGTTCCTCTTCATTTTCCTTCTGTGAATCATCACTCTCAGATTTCTCATTCTCCTCATTTCCTGACTTTGTATTGAGTTTCTCTTTCTTCTTATACGATACTTTCTTTACCAAATCAGATTCATGTTTCACCTTTTTATCTTTTTTCTTTACCAATTCCATGCTTTTGGGGTTTCCTTCCTTTAGATTGAGTATCAGAACTGGTTGTTACCTTTGTATTAGCTGACACGGGTTCAGCGATGTCGTCAAAGTTCTTTCTTTGAGTGGTGACTGAATTTGCAGGAGAAGAGAACATAGACCAAACGAACATGAAGCAAAGACCCAAGATTGCAACTGCGGTCATCTTTACGCACAACCCATATGGTCGTTTTGCTTGGCGACCCAATCGAGCTAACCGAGCTATAGCCATACCCCAATCAAATGATAAGCAAACTGTACTGAACAAAGCGTCAAACTAGGAAATTTCAATGAAAGTAAGAAAAACCCCGCCAAAAACTAAATTAACATACAAGGATTAACTACCAAAAAATTTCACTTGGAAATACAAATTTAAAAATCAATGGCGGAGAAATAGATCTGTGTGGAATAGTTTAACTGGAGCAACAATAAATGAATGGGAGAAGTCGTAATCTAAACATAAAAGAAAATCCCATCAAGATTTTTATACTTGAAAAGTAAGAAACATTTGAGTACCCAGATTGCTAAGTCACTCTGAATGGCGAGGTTTCAACTGTAATAGTTTAGTTATAGCTAGAGCAGGCACCTACCGAATTTAACTCTCTTTTTTAAAATAGTTCTGTCAAAGTTAAGAAACAAAAACTGTTTTAATAATATTGGAAAAGAAAAACAGAGAGATAAAAGAGGTAAGAAATGGAGTAGGTTCAAGTACAATGAAGGCAACGTTGTCTTAGGCAGGGCCTGTGTGGCCTCCGACAACCGTCAGGCATATGAAAGAGAGCCAATGTTGCAAGTACTAGGAACTTTCGACGGAAATGACCATCTGTGAATATTTCGCGTATGCAAGTTTGTTACTGTTATTATTTACAATTTTTAATGTCTGCTGCTTATTGGACCATGGTGCATGTGAGTGTAACCAACTTATTAGTGGACTGTGGAGTGTGAATCGAGGAACAGATTTTGGCAGGCCCATCAAATTTTCTTTTTAACTTCTGTTTCTCGTGAAAAAATTCCTGGCTAAGCTACATCTGACAAGAAATATCCCTTTGTAAAGTTACATCACATCCTCCACTGCATTCTGCCTAAATATCAACTTATACCATAGGCTAAGTAACTAAATTGTAGGGTTCTTTCCCATAACTTCATCTATGTTTGCGTTTTTGAAGCAGAGCACACGGAAAACCCCAAATTTCACCTATCCTCTAATACGTCTCCTTCTAAAACATGATGTGTTGTGGTTGACCCTGTATTGCTGGAGATTGACGGAGATGGAGTAGGCCCAGTGGTCGCCAAGGAAGAAGAGACTGGGGAGTGTTGAGTGACTGAGGAAATAATAAAAGATGGCTCTAACGTATTACTAGTAGCCTTTTCATGAGATGCGTGCATGTTGATTTTAATCCTGCAGTCACAACATATATTAGATCATTCTCTGGCTTCATGATGAGCCCTTATATGATTCAATTTCAGTTCAATACAGCATTGTGAATCAAGAAATCAAGGGCTCTTCAATTTGCTATGAAGGATATTATCAGCAGTTCTATCGTCCAGCTTAACAACAGCAGGATGAACCCCGCCATTAGCATGTATTGCAAAAGTAAGAGTAGAACAAATTGGACAGGTGCCTCAGAGGACCTTTCCATCTTTTATAGACGTGAACTAACAAGTAATGGAGAGCAATCCAGTTGACTAGCAGGTTCTGCATATCAAAATAAAGGAGATAAAAACCAAACGGAGAATATACAATTTTACCTGTTGTGGATGTTGACATACTCGTCAGTTTCATCTAGTATCTCCTCCTGAAATAAACATTTGGAAATATAGATCAGCAGAGAATTAAAATAAAAAAGAAGCAAGTAACTCCAATTTCCAAGATCATAATTTGCCGCTGCAGTTGTGATCGTTTATCCCAACATTCCAGACAAAAACTTTAGGAAACCGCCATTCGTGAAAATATAACACTCAAGTACACAGCCTGTGCACCTTTGCAGTAGAGTAAATGGCCTGCTACAAGCCCCATAATGCAAGGAACAATATCATCATTACCAACATGTTGGAAAAGATGTCTAAATTAACCTAAATGAAAGTCTAAATATTGGTTGGTCCATGGACTCCCGTGAATACCTGGCCATAATGTGCTATCGACTATGTTTACCTGAAGAAGTTCTTCAATGACGTCCTCCATGGTAATAACACCTACAACTTCCTCATTACGCGGAAACACTGGCATAGGACCATTCTCAACGTCCAGAATGCAAAATGAACAACCTCTGTGTCGCTTCTTAAAGGCAGGTGTAGCAGGTGGACTTTTCTTTTTCTGTTTAGCATCTTGTGATTCCAATTTATTCCCCAAATTTCGGGCAGCAGCATCCTCATTATCATCTGGGCATTCAAATTGACCGTTAAATTTAGTCCAAAGAAAATAGATCAGGCAATAAAACCATCTTGCACTGGCTATCATTGATAGCTCAAAACAAAAGCAACAATACCAAAGGAAGAAAAATAAAATTGACTGGGGCTTCTTTCTTGATGCGATTGAAAACACGTAATTTGGTAGTACCAGAATGACAACTTTCAGGAATATATAAGGTAACAATAACAAAATGAAGTTCAGGGCAACAGCAAATGTATCATGATTTTCGGAAAATTTTGAAACCATTAGGTAATTTTTTTCATGCTTCTTTAGTTACAAAGCTAAAGAGGACACGTAAAACTTGAACACCTTTAAGAAATTCAAAATCAAGTGCATTAAGAGTTGAACAATATATAAATTATGAGTTAAGGATAAAAAATGGATTTGAACCTTCCAACTCTAAGCAATACCATATAATGTTACAATTAAAAAAAATTAGCAGAATCCTTTTTCTGTTGCTGCTACATACATCCTCACCTTTTTTTGATGATTTCTCAGGTTGTCCTCTTGGCTTCTTACAGCTGTCCTTAAGCTTTTCATCCTCTTTCTTGTCATTTAGATCCTTGTATACAACAGCAATGTGGCTATGACCCTTCTGAAATTCATTTAGAATATCATACAGAGGCATGTCTTCTGACACCCTGTAGGATAAATAGAACAGAAAAACAAGAACAAATAAGCACCTCCATCTATAGGTCTTTCCTCACATAAAAAGGGAAATATAAAAATTACAGATTGCCATACCGCGGTATTTTCCTTATGATCATTTTTCTCAGAGGAACTGCATCCCGAGGATCAACCGCTAAAAGATTTTTAACCTGTCAACATTAGAGATGGAACTAATGAGCTCAAGTAATACCAGGAAGACAGAAAACATGAAATATACTTCATTTATAATTATATTATAGATGCATAACAAGGAAGAAACTTATGGTTTGAGATTGGATTGGGGTTACCAAAAAAACATTGTTTTGATGCTGTAACATGAAGATATTAGTTGCTGCAAATACTAACATAAATAGTGCAAATAAACAGTAACTAACGTTTTGAGACATACAAACAAAAGATTTGAGAACGAACAAAAAAAAAAAGGTGCAAAATAAGAGAAGAGAAAGAGAAAACTCTAGGCATCCATACCTTCAATAATACACAGATAATTCAATATTGTCTTAATTTACTCTTTCTTATACTGAAATTATATGGGCATCTAATTTAAGTGATGATGCCCTCTTACAAATTATACACACCATGAATATGAAAAGCAGACAGCAGTAAACTAACATACTCTACCACTCAATGGGAGACAAGAGCACAGAACATGGGATGTAATAAAAGTACTTGAAGAAAGAATGCGAAGCATCCTTTGCTATCAACAATCCACAAAACAAATATTGTGTATAGAAAGCAATAAAATTACCAGAACAAGGCCAATTATATTTTTTGGATTTCCAGAGTAAACAGGAACTCTACTATGACCCATGGTCATTATTGCATTTAAGGCATCCCTAAATAGCAAAAAAAAAAAAAAAAAAGACAGACGGAGAGAGATTTAGACAAATGAAGAACACATAGGATATTCAGAAAGAGAGCACAAGAATCCAAAAACTCACAGATTTAGAGTTGCATCCAGATCAAGAGAAAATGCCTTCCATATGGGAGTCATGGCATCTTTTGCAGTCTTTTCAGTCAACTCAAGAGCTCCAGCAATGATAGTAGTCTCATCATGAGTTAGATCCCCACCTTTCCCAGCCTAAAAAACAAAGTAAGAATGTACATAACCCATCAGAAAATTTGGCCCAGAGAGGAAAAGTTTACAGCAATAAACATTAGGTATAGCTTGATCATCGATTTCCCTCCTGAAACAACTTGTATAAAGTTCAAGCAAAAGACAGGTTGATCCGAGCATGCCTAATGCAAACTACTCTGAAAATTAAAAAAGCTGGAAGCATTAAATTTAATACCTCATTGCCATGAAAATTCACAAAAGTCTTTAGCTCTGCCCTCCGTAAAAGAACTGCATGTCCCTTACCCAGCATCCAATCCAAAACCTGCAATTCATACAAGCATTTACAAGGAAGAAATAACAGAGGAAATTCAAAATTTAAATTTCATAGTAAATGTAATTTCACAGACAAGTAAGGGTTAATAACCAACTCAGCTTACAGGAAGCACAAAGTACAAACATTATCTGTGCATTAATCATACCTTACTAATTGGATAAGATAGAGGGTAGAACAACCAAAGAAGAAAACGGACAATGGGTGCCATTGTTGCTCCAACAAGCAAGCCATAACGAGTGCAGACTGCTTGTGGCAGTATCTATAGCCAAAAAATAAGTCAGAATACTTCAGCGAGAGACACCGTTTCAAAGAAAGGATCTCTAATTCAGTTTAAAAATAAACAACCTCCCCAAACATGAGAATTAGAGTCACTGATATCAAGACTGCAGCCCATGGAGGAACAAGCTTGTCCAAGAATATAGGAAGAGCCTACAAGGAAAGAGAAACAGATAGTTGAAGCAAATATCAAAAGCTAGAAACCATCAACATTTAGCTCATAAAACCAACATCAAACCACATTTTTACCTCCATAGCAAGAGAGTTTCCAATCAAAAGAGTACATAGCAGAAGATGCTGATTCTTTACCACAGGAAATATCTTTGCTGTAAAAAGCATATTGTCATAAGTTAGAACGCAATCAATCTACATATTAACTGGGTCGGTCGTAAGTTCACTCATAACTAAGTTAGTCAACTCGGTGCCTTCACTTCCTCAAATAGGGCCCCTTGCATAGCAGAATCGACTCGGTCTCGAAACTAGAGTATTCAACAGCATACGCAACAAAAATTTTGCCTTATAAATGATCAAGTGATTGAAAGCAGAGACTTACCAGATTGATCACAATTAAAACTTCCATATCTATCCATATTAAACAGCCAAATGAGCAAATTGAGTAAATTTAAAGCAGCTGGAACTCCGTTTGAAAAGGAAATATAATTAATTCGGGATCCGAGTAAATTTTTGGATAAAAGTGATCAACAATATCCAAATTTAGTTGCAAACCATCGAACTTTACATGATTCTCATTCATAATAAATTCATGCGAAGAGAAAAAGAATACCGGCGTGGATACGATCCTGAGGACGACCGGACTTGATGAGGACTTCAAGGTCGACGAGTCCTAAAGACATGAGACCCAGCGTTAACCCAGCCATCAACCCCGCGAAGATCACCAGCGCTATTATAACCAGCACATACACCAAGAACATTGTTCCACAGCATGCCACGTCCGACGCCATCTTTCCCTCCTCCTCTTCCTCTCGCCCTCTCAATATTTGAAACAGAAGATTTGCAGGCGTGCTTATTGGCCTGTTTGTCTATTGTTTCAACACCTTTTCAGCTCCATATCCTCGATTTGGTCGGAAAGAAATCGACCTCTAGTGTGTCAACATGTTTTACTATTACAGTATATTTCTTGCGTATATGCACTCACAACCAACCACCAGTTCTAATACAAGTAACAATCTCTGGACGACTGGACCCACTTTAGCTAATCATTTGCCCACTTGATTAGGTATCTGCAACCCAACCATGTCTTGCTTACGTTTCGCCAACCTATTTCTCAGTTGCAACATTCTCTACCGTCAGAAACTTTTTTATTTGTGTTAATCAGCTCCTTCGATTATTTAATTCAGTAATCGGATTACTTGCTCCCAAGTCCACGTGTGCCTCAGTATGATGCGAACCATTGGCCACAGAGTATAAGAGCACCAGTATCCATAAAGCACGTGACTAATTTGTGATTTGACCATATTTTTGCGGCTGCTGTGTACAAAGCGAATGAAACGCAAATGAACTTGTGAAACAGGTTGCAGATAAGGTTCGCCTGAGCTTATTTCATCTGTTTGGTCCCATAGCAGTGGCTGGTATTCTTCTGAATTTGTAATAAATGGTACCGGGTTCCGGTTCAACTTGTGGAAGGAAAGGGTTGAAATTTGGATAACTATTCCTTCAATGGCTTAAATGATTTTCCTCGTATTGTATAGCTTCAGACTTTTAAGTGGTTTATAGTCATGCCCAGAAACCAGACACTGAATTCTGAGCTGGTCAGGCCCCAGTCAGTTAGACAATGGGGATGGAATAAACCATGCATGGAGTCGTAACTTGGATAAACACGAGGAATGTTTGCGCAAGATTTAAATCAAATTGTTAAATGACTCTCAGTCTTCTGTAGAACAAATTAATTCATTTGTCCGGTTAATTTTAAAGTCTGATCTTGTAAGAACTCAAATGAACAATCCTCCACCTTTTAAATGTGGGAAAATTTATAAAATAGGCTTATATTTTTAAGGTTATTTACATAAATAATTAATTAATTTATTTTTATTAATTTAGTCAATTTTATAATTTTTGAATAAAATTACTCTCGTATAATCGTATTTTGTAAATATATTTAAATATCTTATGGTTCGAAATTTATACTCACTCGAAATTAGTTTAAATTCAGCAAATTTAAGACGGATTTTTGTGAACAAGTATATTTTGTAAATTTTGTAAGTTATTTTGTTAATTTTAAGACAATAAAAATAAAAATTAGATTTCAAACCCAGCTATTTACGTAAATGACCTTAAAATTAAGGCTATTTTAGACATTTTCAGTTTAATTATCAAAAAAAATCCAGTCACCGTGATGTTAGGAAGGATACGAATCCACGATGATTCAGCAGTATAAACGTTGCAATTGCAACTTTACCCCGAATCCGCGAATCCCGCTCCGCCATTTGAATTCGAGTGAAATAGAAGATTTTCAATTCCAAGAAACACCCAAAAGAAAATATATGAATATCATAGCAGATCCCTTATGTAATTTAACCCCACTGAATTGCCAACGTGATTTGGTCATTTAGGAATCTTCCAAGTCCAACTACCCCACCCACTCGAAACACCCTCACGCATTTTTCATCCGCTACTATTGGCAATTTGGCGCAAATGCAACCAAAAGACAGGTACGTATTTACTACTTAGGCAAGAAATGGGTTGGCTGGTTATATTTTGCAACTCGGGAGCCACCCTAATCCGATAACGAGTCTTTTCTGGTGGGAACCATTCGTTGTTGCTTCTTTTTTTTTTTTTTTTAAACTTCATTTCTATTTTTTTTTTTCATAATGGATTGGACAGGTGAGATAGTGAAGTTTCAGTACATGAAATGGTAGCAGTCGTGGACTATTTTGTTACATACCTTTTCATTAAGGAAGAGATGCAGGATACGATTGAAGGATTTTCTCAAACGTTGGTTATGTGTGGCTCTCTTTTCTTATCCCTAACTAAAACTCCTACTCCTTGCAGAAACAAAAACCTTTTCTATAATTATATATTGCATGCATTATCTTCTCACTCCATTCTATTGCCCTTCAAATTTCTTCATATTCAAAGATATGTCGGACCAAGAAAATGGCTTGCCAGAAAACCCACAATGGCAGGAGCTAAAGCTTCCACAATTGTTATTTACTGACACTGTTCGACATCTCCATGCAACAATTAACAATCAGTGGGATTCCCTTCAAAGGACGGCATGCCAAACCGCTGCAGGAAGAGCCCTGTGGACGCACGTAATCCATGACCCACTGGCAGACTTGCTTGCAGGAGAGACGTATCTGAGAAATGTTCATGAGAAGATAAAGAAAGACCGTCTCAACAATGCCAGAGAAATTTCAGGTGTAATGCTTGCCATTCGAACCCTCTGGTTTGATTCACAAATTGAAGCTGCTCTTAATTCTTTTAGTAACGGAGAATCCCAGGTGGTTCTCCTTGGTGCAGGTTTGTGATAACTCCTCCGTGGTTTTTGACTTGGTTTATTGTATTATGATATGATTAGTAGTAATGTACATGAAACCAGTGTATAGAGGTCCCCAAATTTTTCATATTTCATCAACTGAATGATGGACATGCACCACATAAATAGATAATTCAATATAATTCATGCAATTTTTGGACCACAAACTATCCAATCTTCAGAGCTATTACCACTGGCAAGAAATAGTCGTGGTAAAATACTGGTAATTACATATTTTGTGTAGATAGCTGATATGACTACATCCCAGAGTCACGGTGTCTTCCAAAAGGAAAAACAGTCCCCCGATTAAGAAGCAGAAGAATGATAAGTATAGTCAATCAAATATTCAGTTGCATTTATAATGATCAAAAGCTTAGTGGTAATTAATAGGAACACATTTTTTATTTGTAGGAATGGACACAAGGGCATACCGATTGGGCTGCTTGAAGGAAAGTGACATCTATGAAGTAGATTTTCCAGAAGTCTTGCAAGTGAAAACCACTCTCATACAGGCAGCAATGGAATCGAGAGATGAACAGCAGCATCTAAGGATGACAGCAAAATCCTTAACCAGAGTAGCAGCAGACATCAGAGAGAATGATTGGCTTGAAAAGCTTCAGATATCAGGGTATAAGCCTGAGAAGAACACAGTGTGGGTTCTAGAAGGTATCATCTACTACCTTTCGCACACCCATGCCATGCAAGTGCTGAATATCATAGCTGACAAGTGCGCCCTTGTCCAAACGGTTCTTTTGGCAGATTTCATGAACAAACAGTCAACCACACTATCCCGTTCTATCTTCCATTTTTATAGTGATTGGCCTGATCATCTACTACCATCTCTAGGATTTTCTCATGTCAAGCTTTCACAGATTGGTGATCCAGATGCTCATTTTGGACTCATGCATGATCAATTAAATCTGTTCAACAAGCTCCGGAGGTTGCCCAGGTCTGTACAAACCCACCCAGATGATGGAACACCATGCTGTCGACTGTATTTGGTGCAGGCTTCTGGTTCACCAACTCAAGCAACTCCATAGAGAGCCATCTGTTATAACATCGAACCTAGGTATCAGCTCCCAATGAAAGGATAGATGGAGTAGCATTGTTTGTAGCTTTGTCTAAGCAACAGAAAACACACACAAATAACCAAATCATAACACAACATTTGAGCTGTGTGTGATCATTCTATTAGCAGGTCATAGACGTGGATACTAGCATAAATCTAATGTTGTTTACTCTTTTGTCCTAAGCCAATACTAAGCGTAAGCATCCTTAATTTTTCCCAGTAGAAGAATTTCATATAACTTCTATTTCAAGTAAAAAAGAATTTCAGATAACTTCTATTTCAACTGTAAAATTCAATTTTGCTAACTGTTTTAATGGGAAACAGCTAAAGATAAGGGTAAAACCCAATCACCCAACCGCCAAATAATAACTTTGAAATAGAAAGGGCTATGGTCAGTCAAAATCAGCTAATAAAAGGTTTTTCATCTACTGCATATACTAAGAGTGAAGACTATAACAAGATTCTCAAATCAGGAGAATGGCAGTTCTAAAAGTCTTTGTTTCTTGTGGCCACTCAGAGTTCAAGTTGAAAAGAACCCAATCACAAAATATATGCAAGCAGTTTGGAAACGTAAAAGTAAATTATAAAATGATACAAAATTATATACTTCGACTACAGCACGGCGAGAGGTTTACCTGCTAATATCATTGATAGCATGATATCCAAAATTAAACATAGACCACCTTCTTTACTTCAAAAATACTACAACACAGATACCTTGCTGCTATTAAAGAAAGAGTCAGCATAGAACAAGGAAACAAGGGAAAAGACAAACAATGGAAAGGAAAACAAAAAGTAGACCCACAAATATCAAGTTGAAATAGATATTTTCCAACAATTCCAGTTTCTTCTATGTTCCAACTTCATAAAACAAAAGCATCTGCAAAACTTTGAAGAAGAAAATACACCAGATTGTTCTAATTGCAGTAGAATAACCAGAATGGTCAAACTTCGAGGCAGTCCTTAATGCCCTGCTCAAATTTGTTAAGGGAAGATACGGTTTCCATGAGTGCATCTGCCAACTTTTGTCTGCAATAAATATTCAAAATAGTTATTAGGAAAGAGTAAGGTAAAGAACAAAAAAAAATGAAGAAAGAATGTAGATTAAATAATGAACGCGCACATGACTTCCACTAGAATTAACTCGAGGAGTAATGATGCAAGCAATTCATAAGTCAGCAGAGAGTTTAAACCAGTACATAGAGTAACTCACTGACACATACAAATTAATGGCAGGATGTATGGTGTGAGAATAAACACAACTTAAGGCCACTGAAATAGTCCCAAACAGTTGTAAAATAAACAGCATGGGCAAACTGCCTCAGAATACAATGTCATTGATGGACATGCTTTACTTCAACTCCTAATCCCAGTGTGCACAAAAGGATTTTACATGGCACATGAGATTTTTCTCCACAATTTTAAACATAAACAATGTGTGCTACTGATTTCTATCCCTTTCATAAAATTTGGGATTTTCTTTTTCTTTTCATTGATAACTGACTGTTGAAAATTAAATTTAGTTTCAGAGATGCTGCTAGTAAAAAAGTAAGTTTTCTTGCTCTTGTCTCATATTTCAACTTGGGTGACTCAAGGTTTGTTTGGCTTCCATGCATCATTTGGTCGAGACAAGAGTTACAAGATTGCCAAAAAAGACAAAGCAAGATAAGAGTCTAAAGTGGAATGTAAAGTATATTCTATGAACATGAATCAAACACCATGTTTCCAAGAAAAAACCAAATATTCTTCAGGAAAAAAGCTTCACCACATCCATATCCTAGTAGGCCTGACATGAGAGATATACCTTTCAGAAGAGAGCTTGATATCAGAGTCACCAGCCAACCCATTGAGAGAAGTAAAGGATCTGCAACATAAGAAGCATTAGGGAGGAAAAAAGAACAAACAAACATGCTTGATGCAAATACTCCAGTTTAAGCAAACATAACCAAAATAAAATATCACAAATAAGCAAAGCAGCCTACTTGAACACATGTCCAGGTCAACCAGCAACTACCTTACAAGATCATTAAGTATAGCTTCAGCTTCCAATTTTGCAGGATCCTTATTATCAAGCAATGAAGAGGCATTCTTCACAATCAAACGAAATGTGCAAACCTGCCCATTACATGAATTAGAACAAAAAAACACAGCCACATGAGGTCAAGTGGTATGAATCAGTTTCTTTTCTTTAACATCCGTTCAATCATCTATTAATCTCACTTGATCAATTTCCATTGAACAAATGTTACAGAACATGAATCAGTTTCTTTTCATTTCTACCTCGAGTTAATGAATAAAATGCAATTAGATGCTCAAAAATTTAACCACGTCAACCAATTATGCTGTTGTCATCTAGTTATAATTATAAAAGCTAACACAACCTGAGCTTAAGCTAAAGTAAACGAAACCCTAAATAAAACTATAGAAACAAATACGAATACCCAAATCCCAGAAAAACATACCTCAACGCCGGTATTAGCTTGAAAGGAAACAAACGAATTCCTCTCTTGTGGAACGCAATCTCTAGCAGCAGATCTCAACATTTTTTGAACCTCCTCTATATCCTTCTCCGTATGGTCAGATTCTTTGGACACTGTCGAAATCAACGAGATTAACCGATTAAAAATGATAAGCTACAGAGATAGTAATAGCAAGAGATAGAACTTTACCGAGTAAGAGATAGGCAGAGTTTAGAATTTGTCGGGAGGCATCGACTGGGGCCAAAAGAAACTTGTAGGACTTCTTCTTTTGTTCTTTAAGCCAATCCTTTGGTCCTGCTGCGTAACAAACAAGCAATAGGGTTTTCCAATAGCAAAAAACGGCGACTAATAAATGGAAACGCTGTGTGCAAAGAGTGGTGCGTACAAATTCCGATGGAGAAAGCATTGGCTGGATCGGGTTGAGAAAGCGACGGCACGAGAGTGAGAAATGAAAGTAAAATAGCGTCTCTCCGAGTGATTTCAATTCGATTACTTTGTTGATTGTCTTGGCGTTTGGGTGAGGGATTATGTTTTAAAATAGGTGGTTTTGGAGGGAACGATAATAAGGCGGTGAGAGTGGAGGGAGAGCCAGACATAAGGCGCGGAGCAGCTGGTGTCATGGTTGGTTAGTGCTTTCGCGTTTTCACTTGTTAAACCAAACTATATGCCTGTATTGTACGAGCTTTTGACTGTGTTATCAAGTGGCTACTCTGTCCATTTTTTTTTTTTCAGGATTAAATGGGTTATTATATTTTATTTGACTCAATAAAAATATGGTTATCAAAAACCAACATTCAAATAGAAAGAGCTAGACTTAACAAAACATAATACATAATATAATAAAAAGATCACAACAAGTTCCACTAACTCAAAATCGAAATTCAAAATTAGCTTAGTGTCGTGAATCGTCTCTAAAATATAGAATTTTTCGTCATAAAGTAAAAGCATTCGAAAAATGAAAAATACTTCTTAAGAATTCTTGAATTTTCTAAAGCATTTCGTAATTTTCTAAAATCTCTAATATATTTCGATTGACTTATTGATAGCACGAAAATCTTATAAATAAGATTTGACCTCATCTAACTAAACTATTATCCAATTTTATAACTTTTTTAGACAAATAATTATAGTTACACATTAATGACATAAAAACTATATAAGTAAAAAGTGACTTCATTTGACTAAATCATCTTCCAATTTTGTAAATTTTTATAAAATTATAAAATTTTATTCTTATAAAACTCTTTCTTATATTTTTTTTCTTTGAGTTGTTACATTCTTTTGCACTTAGCACAATAAACTTTTGCACAAAATTTAAATCTTACTTAGTTAATGTTGTATATAAAATTTAACTATAAGTATCGCACAACGACAAGGAAAAGTCACATCCGTAACATTAGACAATCTTTTATTACCCTTTTCATTTACATTTACATTGTCTAGATACACATTTACTTGATACCCCCAAAGACACCATCATCCCATTGCTTACCTTCACTTCTGCCCCACGGCCCGGGGCCGCGCTGCACATCCACATCCGCATTGTTAGCCTATTGAATCACACAAGTGAAAATGTGTCTTCAGAATATTCATATGAATTTTGGGTAAATATGATAAGAGATAATAGATGCCCAAAGCATCTACATATTCGCCAGCTCGCCTGTGAAATCCAACAATTACGTACCCCACCTTCCACCTGAAAATTAAAAGCATCGCCACTCTCCGAACCAAACGGTCCATATTTGGTCCGGTTTGTACAGAAACACCAGGATCTCGTGATTATACTTATCACGAAAAGATCATTTGTGTCTATTATCCTTAATTAATTTATTTTAAAGATTGACGTTGCAATTAAACCGTAATTATCCAACTAATAATTAAATAAATGGAGTGGATTAGTGGATTATTGGAATATGGAATCGTTTCCCTCCTCCCCATATATACGTAACGCACCCCGATGCAAATGGAACAAATGCCCTGCACATTTGCTTTTTAATGCTTGGGAACCAAATAATGGTGATAATACAGACAATATATACGGTCATTTTGGGAGTGGAAAGATAATGGTGGCGATTTGCATGTCTGATCCCATGACTACGAGCCAGCATTACAACCATGAATATCGCTGCTTTGCTGCTGTGCTGTGCTGCTACAAATTAATAGAATTTGTACCACCACAATTGCGTGTGATTCAAAATAACGACGATAATAATAATGATGAGAGAAGGGTTTACGAATTAGGACGACTAAACTCATACACAGCACACATTAAACAATCCTAACGTGGTACGGCATCTTGATATCTAAACTTCAACGACACTACTCTCCCGTGTTCCCCACCTCAATCCTCATCCCATCCAGCTTTTCTTTCCCACCACACTCACTACTCACATTTTCAACGTTTCGCATTTCTTACTCTCTCTCTCTGTCCCTCTTTCCCTCCCTCCTCATTTATTCATATTCAGATTCTCTCAACTCTCAAGCAAACCAACTGAACCAAACAACAGTAATTAATAGAAAAGTTAAAACCAACCACATCTGGAATTAAATTCCTTTTATCCTCCATCCCGATATGGGTAATCAAGTATTTCCTCAAATTACCAAATTATTTGCTTGGTGTTATTAGATGTCTTCTCCTCTTTCGATTTCATTGCCAAGGTGTAATCGTACGTTTGTTCTCGTATCAGATTCTTCTTTTCTTTTGTCTTTCCTCCCACCTACTAATTCCCAGATACCATGTCTATTTAATTCCGCCATGCGAATTCCTAAGAAGCCCGTACATTTTTGTCTCTCTCTTTTCTCTCTTCCTTTCTCTTCTCGAATTCATTTTCATACCGGATTTCTAGGCAAAAGGAGAGCATTTCACACCGCTGGTTAGTACTTGCTTTCGTTTTTTGCTCTAATTTGGCACTGCAAGTATTGTGCATTTGTTTTACAGTTTGTTTCTACGGTTTTGGTAACTGCTTTTTAGTGTTCTCGTTTGTTACTCTATGAAAGTTTGTAATTTTGTTTAGAAACAAGTTTTGAGGGTTTTAGTTGGTGAATTTTGGGGGAATTATGTTAGTTGGTGATAGTTTATAGGTTGTTTTGGGACCAAGAAGTTGCGGTTTTAATCAAGAAATTGAATTTTTAGGTGATTCTTGGAGCATATCTTGGAAGATTCTTAGGCTCGGAACCTAACGTGGTGCTCTTTTGATTGATACAACAGGTAAGATGTTCAGTTCGAAGGAATAAATTTTTTTCCCTATTGTAACTTTTTAAATTCTTTTACAAGATTTAGACATTTTGGAAATTTGGGAATCTTTTGGATGAACAGTGAGAGAAAAGGCAAGTGGCTGGCTGCTGGTACATAACCTTAATTATCACGTGATCAAAGACAAAGCTTAAGCTTAGACTCTCCTGTGTGTTTTCCGAAATAAGTGAGCAAAATTGTCCATATTGTCTATATATGAGAGTATTTAACTACATTCAAACTGTGATTTACATAATAGTTAATACACAAGAAATGTTCACTGTGCATGGATGCTAAGTTAATGAGATTTGCTTGTTTTGTAGCCATTTAAGTGAGAATTATATAAGAACTTACCATGAACTGCAGAGTTGTGTCAGTTCATGTGTAATAGCGGGAATTAAGTTTGTACCTTTAGGAAATTCCTTTTGTTGTCTTGTTTGTCGTGACTTTGGTATGAGACATTTGGACAGTTCCGGTTTTATGGACTTATGTGCACTTTATAGTTCATTGATTTTGTAATACAATATATTGAATCTCAAATTCACCGTTAAAGCTAATCATTTTTCTTTCCAAAACATATCAGGAACTAATCCGTTGCACACAAACTATTCGATGGATGATGGTCGTGGGACTGTTATAGGTGACAGAATATCACATTTTCAGCACATCAGCTGTGCTGATGGAGGTCAAGAACCATGTATATGGTCATCTCCTGCAGGAGGATGTAAGATTGATATAGGAAAACAGATCTTTTGCAACAGATCATTGAATATGAAGAACATTGTTGCTGTTGGCTTTGATATGGATTACACTCTGGCCCAATACAAGCCTGCAACTTTTGAATCACTTGCGTACGAAGGAACGGTCCGAAAATTGGTTTATGATCTGGGATATCATCAAGAGGTTTGTCTGTGTTATGTCTATGCATGCGTAATCAAGAAAGTGTGTGATTTCTATGCATATTTACGTGCTTCAGTTGATGAAGCAATTTTCACATTAGTTTATACAGTATTAGCAAATGAAATTTTTGAGTCCATTTTATGAGATCTTACTGGAGATTTATCATCATTGCTATTTATTTCTCTCAGTTCTAAGATTTGGACAGTATATGTTTGGTTGGCTAAGCAAGTTGAATTTGTGCAGCTACTGGAGTGGTCATTTGATTGGAAGTACATGGTGAGAGGATTGGTTCTTGATAAAAAGAGAGGAAATATCTTAAAGGTCAACCCCATTAATCCCTTGTTATGTAATTTGTTTCCCGTTGGTCTGGTCAACTTCACTTTGGTTGGATATACGACTATTTCATTGTTAGCTTTCATTGTTGAAAACATTCAGTTGATGGCTGTGCATTATGCAGATGGATCGGCATAAATATGTGAAAGTAGCCTACCATGGATTTAGAGAGATGTCCAAGGAAGAGAAAGTTGATGCCTATGGAAATACTCTGATACGAGATACTTTTGACGAACCAGACTATGCTCTAATCGATACCCTTTTTTCGTTAGCTGAAGCTTACCTGTTTGCTCAACTTGTCGACTTTATGGACAATAATCCTGGAAAAGTCCCAAAGGGCACTAGGTAAGAAAATACTATATAGTGTTAATGGTAGGAATTGCCAGGATGAGTCTTAACTATGCAGGAAGGTTATTTTGCAATATTGTTAATACATTATTTGTTTTCCATTTTGCCATTTTGTTTTATATGATCTCTCAGCTATGCTCGGATGTACAAAGATGTTCGAGCTGCCGTTGATCTGTGCCATCGGGATGGGACTTTGAAGCAAATGGTTGCGAAGGATCCTAAAAGGTAAGGAGTAAGTAGGAATTATGAAGGCTAGTGGCCAAACTGGAATCAGCCAGTTTTTATTGGTTTTGGATTTGATCATGCATGTATCTTTTCAATAATTGTTGACGGTTTCTCTCTCACGTAGCTTTTATTCTGTCATATGTTAGGTACATAAATGAGGATACTTCAATAGTGCCCATGCTGAAAATGCTTAGATATTCTGGTCGTTCAACATTCCTGGTGACAAATAGGTATCAATATCTCCTAAATCCTTTTTCCTCGTAGCATGGTTAGAGTTGAATTGATCAATAAATTTAATCCATCTTAATTTGTTTAATGCTAACAAAGTTAACATCTCATGTTGCAGTTTGTGGGACTATACAAATATTGTGATGAACTTCCTCTGTGGATCTCAGGCACTGGATAGTAGCAGCACTTGCAACTTTGATTGGCTACAATGCTTTGATGTAGTCATAACTGGCAGGTCATTTTCTTCTGTCAGACATTATAAACTACTACATGCTTTATTAAACATTGTTTGTGAATAAAAATTCTCAAGAAAGCATGATACATATAACAGCGTCACATGATCAGACGTCCAGATTTTAGATGATTTAATTATCATGACCTAATGGCAAACTTCAATTAATTTTCCTTGATTAACATTTGGTACTACAATGCTTTAGTCCTTCAGCATCTGACCTTGAAGAAATATCTGTCAATGCAGTGCGAAACCAGGCTTCTTCCATGAAGAAAATCGTGCCAATATTTTTGAGGTAGAACCCGAGTCTGGGATGCTACTTAATACTGATAATGGCACACCTATGCCACAGGTCAGTATCCATGCGTTATGTATTGTTGTTCAGCTTTTAACCCTTGTATCCTTCTGTTAGGAAATACATAATATGTTATGTTGAACAGGTAGGAAATTCTTCACCGAGATTATCATTAAAGGGGCGCAATGGAACTTGTCAAATTTTCCAGGTGCTTTCAGTAACATCTAGCAGATAATTAAATCTAATTTGAAAGATGCTTCTGATTTTTTTTATAAAAAAATTTATTCACTATCCGAATTTACTTATTAGTTTCAATAACGGTAATAAATTTAATGATGTATCCAAACTTGTCTTTTCAGGGAGGAAGTGTGGGTCATCTGCATAAATTGCTGTCAATTGAGTCCAGTTCACAGGTGATGCTTTGTTATGCACACTGAGTCAATAGTTACAACTTATCTTTTAGTCTATTGTTGTAACTATTGCTCTTTAAGCTTACTAGAAATGATAACAATAACTTGTGCCTTTTTAATAGGTTCTTTATGTTGGAGATCATATCTACGGAGATATTTTACGCAGCAAAAAGGTTCTTGGTATGACTTTTTAGTCTTGTTCCTTTCATCTTTTTTGTAATTTATTAATATTATCTCTTTCTGTTATATATGATCTTTGAATGAATTTCGAACAAAAAATGTGTATGACAGATTTTTTGGCCTTTCTAGTGCTAAATGTGGTTTCATTGCTGTTTTATTTATTTCCCAATGAGCAGGTTGGAGAACGATGCTTGTTGTTCCTGAACTTGAGAGGGAAGTTGAATTGCTTTGGGAATTGAGGGATATGCGTAAGGTGAGTTTTGGAAGTTCTTGTAATTAGATAAATATCTGTTACCATACTGTAGTAGCAGTAGTATAGGGTTCTCCAGCTGAAAAATATCACATAACAGCACTGATAGGTAGGTATCGTATCAACACAGCACTGCTTGCAACATACTAGTTGCTACCTTGATTGTCAGCTCTGTGGCACAGTGCTTCAGATTGTCAAATAGTTTTGAGGGAGATGTACCAAATTAGTCCAGAACTTTTGAAATTAGGTTGATGATGAATTTAGTAGTTTGTGATTGTTATATCAGTTGCTTTTTACTTTTAATCCCCAACTCAAATATCCATATCTGCACAGCAACTTCGATTGCTGAGGAATGAGCGTGATCTCATTGAAGACCAAATCCATCACTTGAAATGGTCTTTCAAGTAAGTATTCTTTTTCTTGAATTCCATATTATATGACTTTGCACTTGATCTAGGCGTGTAACTATATGGTTGTGGTTATAATCTTTCTTTCTAATGTTCATTCTTTTTCTTTTCAGGTTTGAAGATATTAGTGTTGATGAGCATCAGAAAATGTCCACCAGAATGGATGAACTAGAGGTTAGGCCAGTAGTCAGTAATTTTTTTTTTTTTGCAACCTAAAATTTTTCCTGTTGAATGGTGTAATATTAACTTGAAAATTTTTCTTTAATGGTTTTTGATTCGATAGTCTAAAAAGCATGAGGTGCGAAGCAGTCATCAAGAGGGGCAGCGGAAGTGCCACCAAAAGGTGGAAAACTCATTTGTGCCTTGTGATATGGGTTTCCTTTATTTTTAGCCTACTGATTTCAGTGGCATGAAATGATGGTGATGACTTCTTTGTGTCTTGACAATTTTAGTTTCACAAGGTATGGGGACAACTAATGAAGACTGGCTATCAAAATTCTCGCTTTGCTCATCAGGTGAGATTTAACCTTTTCAAGTAGCCAACTGTAACATAGGTTTGTGGCAATTTGGAGAAATCTTGTGGTCATTTGTTGCTTTGCATTTCGGTTCTTTATTCATTTTCATTTCTTTTTAGCTGTAACTTGTACCAAAGAACATTAATGTAGTTAGTATGTATGTTATTGTTTTTGTAGGTTGAAAGATTTGCTTGCCTTTATACCAGTCAAGTGTCCAACTTAAGCTTGTACTCTCCAGACAAATACTACAGACCCAGTGAAGACTTTATGCCCCATGAATTTGATATTCTTCCCCTTTGAATACCTGTTAGCATCCTGACAAGTGGAGGTATAACTTTTCGAAGAAGCATTGTGTTTTTCTGTCCTAAGGAAGCATAAAATAGAGCGTCTAGCAAAAATCTTAGTGATTGCTCTTTCTCCTGTAATTCAATTCCTCATCAATACAATTGGCCCATTATAAACCCCCTCTTTATAATGGAGCACTTGCACTTTGTATGCTTCATTGAGTTCCTCTCTCATTTGGATACACTATTTGGAGATTGATTATGGGACTGCTTTCTTTTTCTTTCTTTTTTTTAAAAGAATTTGTCATATATATATATATATATATTGGGAAGGCATTGTATAGTATATTATTCAAATCAACAAGATGGCGTTGATTTTTATGATCGAAACAAACCTGGCTAAAATTACGAATGTATTCAGACCGAGAATAAGCTGGGGTATGATTCAATCAAAACTTGGATCAAGGAAACTGGTCAGGATTTGTTTAATGGCAGTCCAGCAATGAATCAGCTTAAGAAAATGGAAGCACGGAGCATCTTAACCAACAATGTTAAAACAATAATAATAATAATAATAATAATAATAATAATAATAACAACAACAACAACGGTCTGAGCTGGGCCTCATTACCTTAACGAAAGAGCGAAATCGGGCAAAAACTTGAGCCTGACATCCGACATCACTCTGGGCTGCCCTCATGGTTGCAGACACTCCTAAATTCACCGACTTTTAAGAAGTAAAGTCCCGGTGTTTAATATTGGATTGTTCACGTAGGACGCTGAAACGTTGTCGCTTTAGTGACTTCAAAGTTCAACTTTCAGTTTCATCTCGTTCATCCATCCTCGAGTTCTTTGCTGGGTAGTAAAACCCTAGAGCGATTCAAATGAGTAAATAAAGTGGAAAGAGAAACAACGTAACGCCTATCAAGACTAACTCGAATCGCATATTCAGAGGTACGTGATTTCTCATTTTCTGAAATCAGAGATAAAACTTTGGAGTTCTGTTTCTTTAAATATCTTTCCGATGTTTTAATGATTGATTGATGCTGAAATTCTTTTCACTTGCTAAATCTATATTCATTAATTGTTCTATATGTTTGGGGTGTCATTGTAGAATAAGTTACCGAAAATGAGCATGTTTAATTTCTCCACAACGTGTTGCAAACGATTGAGTGTGAAAGAGCTGGTTACCAATGTTCCTGTATATGGAAGCGTTGCTGGTAATGTATACTTCACTTCGACAGATTGTTTTTGAATGCCATTTTTCTGGGATAGTGCCAGATTAATCTTGTGGTGTTTATTTTCTTCTTGTGTTTAGATGGGTCTGCTGGGGGCTTGAGCTTGATGTTTAGGCGTTGGGCTACCAAAAAGACGGCTGGATCAACAAAGAATGGACGTGACTCCAAACCTAAGAATCTTGGGGTGAAGAAATTTGGTGGCGAGGTATGTGCGTGATTTATGTTGATTTGGATATTTCTTCATTGATATGATTATTAATTGTGGAGTTTTCATTAAAATATGTGCTTTTTGATTCCTTTGTGAAGAGGGTGATCCCTGGAAACATAATAGTTCGTCAGCGAGGAACTCGTTTTCATCCAGGAGATTATGTTGGGATGGGGAAGGATCACACCCTTTTTGCCCTGAAGGAAGGACGGGTAAAGTTTGAAAAACACAAGCTGAGCGGCCGCAAATGGGTGCATGTTGAACCCAATGAAGGACATGTCCTTCACCCTGTGTATGCAAGTGCTTCTTCACCACAGGTGGAAACAGCCAAGTAAAGCCTCGTATCGTTTAATCAAGCTAGATTTTGATTTTGATTTTGCATTTTTCTTTCTCCTCTTTGGAGTATATTTTGATAGATTGAAGAAATCGAATAAAGAAACTCAAATAATCGCTTTGTTTACTGTCACCGCCTACAAGCTTGGAGTCTTATTGTCTTGTTTCTTTTCCTTTTGGTTATTATCTTCATTCTTTTCAATAATCCCTTGTTTTCTTATTTTGTTTGATCGTTACCATGAAGAATAATGGATTGCACGATGAAGCGTATGAAGGTAAATGGTACCTTGAACTGGCAGATTTCTGTAAGGTTATTGCATGATCCGATTTGGTTTATGCTCTTCCCAGGACGTGAAGGCAAGACTAGAACGATACTATTTTAATGTATGTAAAGTTTTCAGCTGCAGTGCATGGTAGGATAGGACTTCTGCAGTTGTGAAAGAGTAACTAGTCTGGATTTACACATTGGAGTTAAAAGAACTTCTACATTTTAAACATGGTATTTTTTTCCCTGGTAATTATAATCCTAAGCAGGGCAGCTTTTGCGGCTGCCATGCAACTTCTACTAATTGAACAATGGATCAAAGGTATAATGCATGACCATCTGATGAAAGTTATTTCTAATTTCCTGTGGAAGAAACGCATATGTGCACGAGAAAACAGGCAATGAAGTTTGTGATCAAGTGCTGTAGTATTTGCAGCAACAGAAAATGGAATGTTGTGGAAAACATGGGGGTAATGGAAAGTGCAATTCAGCCAATTAACTCCACAGATTTGTACCGTAACACAGAAATGCAACTTTCAATAAAAAAGAAAAAAAGAGAACACTATCTGAGAATGATTTTCGAGGGCTGGGGAAACATAGCCACGGGCCTGCTATTTACATTTATCGAGTGCAGTTTGCAATGCCTCCAGGTTGGGACTTTAAAACACTGCGATTTAAACCTGAAATTAGTTAGTCAAAGCACATATAAAGTTGAATTCACTAAATCTGACTTATGCACAAGGAATAATGTTTTCTAGTATATTCAATTTGCTTTTGACTCCTGAATAACTTAGAACTTGATCATGCTGCAAGAAGAACTACTCTTTTACAATTTTACATGGAGACCTATAGGAAAGTATCAATTACAGGAAAAATATTGCAGCTTGTTTTCACAATGAACAAGCTCAAACGGAAAAGAATGGTTAAAAAATACCTTCTTCACTAGTCTGTTTCAAGCAACCAGACTCTTTAAGCCACTTTGGTCGCCTAAACATAATCAACTCGACTGGATCATCTTTCATCAAACAGTCCTCCGACTGATTATCTTCACAGGAGCTTAGACCCTAATGAGAACACGACTCGGATGAGAAGCCACAAAATCATTCAAAGATAACTGCAAGCACGCCCTTTCTGGTTAAGGCTCGTCTTGCCTCTCCATATCTTGCATTTCTACTGGTTCAGGGAAGATTTCACTTGATAACCTTTTATTTGAAGATGAGTGCTTATTTGAAGATGAGTGCTTATTTGAAGATGAGTGTTTATTTGAAGATGAGTGCTCAATTCCACCACTACCATGTGAGCCTACTCTCCCCGACTGTTTCAGACCACTGATACCTTCTCTGTTTGTGTGACCAGCAATAGCTGCACTCTCCAATGAGCTCTGTCGCCAACTACCAAAGAAAGCTGTACTCCAGGGTCGCCTAGATGAGGTGGTTCTCAGCCTCTCAGAGCTGAAACTCTCCTCTCTCACCACTTTAAAAGGGTTTTCCAATGCTCTTAGAATATATTTCATTAGGGGTCTTTTGGCAGGCTTAGGGTTAAGGCATGATCTGGCAACAATTGCCATGGCCCATACTTCTTCCAATAGATCCTCATCTACTATCAGAGATGGGTCAACAATCTTGGTCACCATTTCCTTGTCATGTATACTGATGTAAGGTAGTGTATGTTCCAACCATTCTCTTGTAGTAGAATCGTCTAATTTGCCAATGCCAAGCTTGCCCGTTACAAGCTCAAGTAAGACTTTTCCAAAGCAGTACACATCATAAGCACAAGTTGTTGTGGATGAGCCTGTTCATCATCAACGAAATAAATCAAAATTAATTAAATTTTCCTGTCTATCTTAATAAATGACAAAAGAAACCTAAGAAATTAAAAAAAAAAATCTACGCAGTTTTATCTCCTAAGTATGCGGACAAGCTGAACACTGGAACTAGATACTAATGCACAATTTTATTACTAAATAGGCAAGGTTCAGCCAAGGATATCCTATGTATGAACCTCTCTTAAAATTTCAAGCAGTCTGACATATAATTGTGTCATCTGCTAGGTCTCCGCAAATGGTCCATGTATAAATTTTGAGGTAACTGAAAATAGTCAAAAGTGTACTATTTCAACTCAAGGCCATTCAATCGTAATGTTGTAGGATTATGATTTTTACCAACAGATGAAAAGGTACAGTTTACAGTCAAATTCAATTAAGAATAAACAGGTAGAGTCTATTGAGGAAGATGGACCTCCCAGACATACAATTTAAAATTATCTATATTGACAAACAGATTTACAAGGAATCAAGAAACATCTAGAACCATATTTCTGAGAAAAATTACATACCAGAAGAGCTTGCATCAGAGGTTCTGCACATCGCCAAGAGGAAAATGTTATTATAGCTCAACATAGATCACTCAAAACAAGACACGCAGTATACTAACCATGAACAAAAGTCGGAAGTTATTAGTGATTGATATTTTGATTTATTTTGGTTAAATTTTTAGATAAATTACTGGTCAAATTTTTGTTTTGAAATTTAATTCACCAGCCAAATGTCAGACACCATGTGTATGTAAACTATAAACCATCAACGCTCAAGGACCATTCACTCATATACCATCAATGCTCAAGGACCATTCACTCAACAAAGTGAGAAGATCAACTTACTATGTACCAGCATCCATAATGAGATATTACATCATATTTACCCACAGTAATCTGTACATCCAATATGTCTTAGGAATCTTTCGTTTCATATTCTTCATTTCGAATTCTTATGCATTGTTAACAAATTCAAAATAGATGTGAGAAATGATATAGTATCTTGGAACTAAGGCATTGGCATGTAGTTATCATATGTTAAAGTTAAGGAGTTTGGCCATGGCTCATTTACAAAAAACTGATTGAGTTGGAATCAAGGAGTACGGATCCTATATAGCAAGACTTAAGCCTCTCTCTGTTAATGACATATAAAACCATGCACACTGTCATTTGACATCAGAAAAAAGAAAATAAATCGAAACTTAATTAAGCAAGACAGAAACCACAAAGTTGCAGAAACTGCTATTTTCTTCCAAATGTTCAAGTGGAAAATGCTGAAAAAGTTAATGGCTGAAAGGTACTTACTGTTTCCGCAAAACTCTTGTTAGGACGTTTTGGTGTGTATCCCCTTCTTGAGCACTAACCTCGCTCAAGCTTCCAAGTCGAACTTCAAATTTATCATCAAGAAGGATACTGCTAGCTTGAACATCTCTACATCCACCAGAAAACAGTTGCATTTAAAATTTACAATACCATGCACAAATTTATGTAAAAAGTGTTATGCACAGTTCCACAGGCCATCATCAAAACAAAGCAAAGAATAGAAGCAACTGGTCTTAATCACATGTGAAAGTGTTAACACACGATGAAAATCTTGCTTGTGTAGTTATAGAATTTGGACATTTTCCACTTTTAGATTTAGATATAAATTTAATTAGAATATTAAAGTTCAATATTAAGTTTCAGTGCAGAAATTCCAACATAATATTACCAAGTAAAACCATAATTGTGGCATTAAATGCAAGATTATCATAATCAGCAAAAAGCCATCCATCAAAATGAAGAGAGAATAAAGATAGCCGAAAGCAAGTTTATCCATACCTGTGAACAAGGGGAGGGTTACACTCATGATGAAGGTACGATAGACCTTCTGCGGCTCCTATAGCAATTTTCAATCTTGTGATCCAATCTAGGGATTGTAAACTGTCATCCTCCAAATCTGTAACCCCGTACAAGGAACTACCCAAATCTCCGTATACCATATATTTGTATACCAAAAGTTTCTGAGTCTCATGCTCCAAGCATTGACCCAAAAGTGGTACTAATCTTGTATGTGTAACTTTGCTGAAAAAATCTAATTCCATCGTGTATGATTCTTTCCTGAAGGAATGTAGACTGACCTTTTTCACAACAACAGTAACCCCACCATCCAAAGTACCCTTGAAAAGGTCTCCAGAGTGCCCATGTTTGATGAGATTTGTTTCACTAAAATTACCAGTTGCATGGAGCAACTGCTGATAAGTAAACGAATCAGAAACGCCAGATACAATAGGTGGATCCTTAGGGGGTGGTGTGCTGTCTCCTGGAGCAGAACCTACATTTGCAGTGCCTCCTTGATTTGCAATGCCCCTTTCACATCTTCTCAGGATCAGTACCAGAACTATTACCAAAGTCACAATGAAACCAAGCCCACCAAGTATTCCCACCAAAATGAATATCCATCTCTTGCTGCTTTTTGCCTCAGGTTCTGACATCGGCGGCTGTGTTGGTTCTGAGGCTCCAAAATTATCAAAACTCAACCCTCTTGCATCGTAAAAATGTCTACACTCCTCTGAACTCCTCTGGTTTGCCACAGCTTGAAGGCAATTTTTATCAAGAGAAATATTTTTTCCACTATCATCAGCCAACTTGCCTTGAAAGTAGTTACTCGACAAATCGATCATGCTAAACTTCTCAAATGAATAATTCAAATTTCCATAGAGCATATTGTTCGAGAAATTAAACACAGCACCAGTGTTATTACCATTTGAACTCAAGCTCGGCAATAAACCAGTAAAGTTATTCCCAGACAAATCAAGAAAGCTCAAATTAGGCCTTGTCAATAATGTAGCAGGAAGTGCACCCTTAAGTTTATTCCCACTCAAAATAACAACGTGCAACTGATCAAGACTCGAAAACAGACCATCTGACAGTTCAACCTCTAGTCCATTTTCAGAAATAACCAACTTCTCTAAATTTTTCAGTCTTTTCAACTCCACAGGTAAAGACCCAGATAAAGAATTATTGCTAAGATCAAGCTCAACCAATCTATCAAGATTTCCTAGCTCACTAGGAATTCGCTCAGAAAAAAAATTTGAAGAAATGTTAAGGCTTGTAAGGTTTCCAAGAGATGAGAAACTATCTGGTATCGGCCCAGTAAGAGAATTATGCGAAAGATCAAGAATTGACAATTCTTTCAACTTTCCCAATGTTGCAGGTATGTTACCTGCAAGCTTGTTACCAGATAAATAAAGAGAATTCAGTCTACTCAAATTACCAAGCGAACCAGGAATCGGACCAGAGACCGAACAAGACCGGAGATCGAGTACCCGAAGCGGCGGTAACCGGTTACCGAACCAGTCCGGTATTGACCCTGGAAGCAAAAAGCCAGAAGCATTAAAAGAACTTAACAGGCTTAAGTTAACTAAAGAATCGACACTAAAACGCGGATTGAGCCGACCCTTTCTAGTTCTTCTTAAACCGAAAATGTTGATACCGATGACGTGGCCGTTTTGGCATTGGACTCCTCTCCAATACCAGCATGGCTCCGCTTTTTTCGGCCAGTCCCGACCTCTGAGCCCTAAAGATGACCGGAGATCGAGCAATGCCGAGCGTTCGACGGTGGACTTCAACGGAACTTGCTGGGCTGATACGCACTGGATCAATAACACAAGTAAAACCCCTAGCTCCAACAAAAACTTTGTCTTCACTTCCATGGCTGAATATACAGTGAAGCTAATGTTCATTACAGTTTATGGTGGCTCGTCTTCTTGGTTCTGGCTCTGAACTGAAATAATAATAATAACAATAATATTAAAAACTGTTACTGTTAGTGTACGATGTATTGTTGACCATGTGCTTTCATTTTTGTTTCACCATTTAATGTTCTTCCCTTCCTCTGTTTCTGTACATTATTTACCACTACTTGTTTAAGAAGCAGTGATAAATTTCAGACAATTTTTTTTTTTTTTTTGAAATAACTACAAAAACTAAATAGATATATTCTTCTGAGTTAATATTCTTACCTCCAATCACGAGATTAGATTCTGCATTCGCCGTTGTTCTGCCTCGTTTAACGCCGATCCAGAAGAATAATTTAACGATTAAATAACATAATCTAATATTAAAAATAGAAGCTTTGTATTAATTTTTAATGGTAAGGCAGTCAAACAAAGTTAACGTTAATCAAAGGAGATTAGTAAATGCTGAGTGTGGTGTGGGTGATGGCGCGGACTTTTAAAAGGGTAAACATTTATGGATGAACGTGCATGCCCAACAGCCGAATCTCTGTTAATACTGGCCCTCCCTGTGTCGCTTTCACTACCACCTGAGTCTTTAAATGAACCTGGTTCTGGTTTTTCGGGGTGGTCAAGCCTGGGTCAAGCTTTTCGGAACCTGGCACTAGAGCCTGCATGTAGAGAAAGAGAGTCTAGAATTTCTTCTCTATATTATACCATGCTATTTTTGCAATAGTAAAATAAGCACCATTACGTATATTAAGGATAATCGTTGTACAATATTTTGCGGATAAATGTATTCCATGGCTGGCGGACTTTATCCTGCAAGGGCAAGGCAAGGATGGCTCATGGTTGGTTTGGGAGATAGGCTTTCATTGACTTGCTTTTTTCTTGGTCAAGACTGAGAGAGCAATATTGTTTCCATGTCGTGTGATTTGCCACGAAGGAGTAAGAATAAGGAATAATAACGTTTAGGTCCCTAAAGATTATATATATTTTTGAATAAAAATATAATTTATCTATTTAAATCAAATAAATCCCTCAGTCTCTCACTCTTATTCAAATAATTAAATTATATTTATAAAATCTTAAAATTTGTCAACCACCTCACCATGTCCTAAGAATATGTGACTTGATTTAATATAAATAATAAATTATGATCTTAATAAAAATATTATAAAATTGAAGGACCCAAATGTTATTGTCACATCACTCTACTACAAGTGTATTGCCATCTCCTTCTTATTATCTTGAATATTCGACAATTTAAGAAAAGGCTTCTAACAAGCGTTGAATTTTCTTACTGACGTGGCAATTCCGACGCGTAAGCTGACGTGGACGTGGCAGCTTTACGCGTAGGCTTTTGTCGTTTTAATCAATCAGTGGGGTGTGGAATTTCCACCCTTATCCCATCAATAATTCTATTAGTCAATTTTAAGTCAAATTATTAACACTTGACTAATCAACTAACGATTCCCAAAACAAACAATGAATGGGAAACGAAATAACAAAAGTAGCGTCAATGTCGTATTCGGTAGTCATCGCATTCCGATGGAAAATATACGTGTCCAACTTGACCATACTACATGTCGGCTGGGATATTGGATTTTTGATGAGACAACTTCCCATTACATCATGTTTCACGAGCCCCCAAAGGCCCATTTTGACTCGGTCCACATAGCTATATAATCATTTTTCTTGATAATTTCATTTGTGTTGCTAGCCACCCATATTTTTAAATTATTTCATTTATGGTGTAACCTGTATTTTTATGTAGATAATTTCATTTATCATGTCATTCATATTTTTATATTCAATTTCTTTTATAATTTTTATTGTCGAGAGTGTTTTTTGAGACCGATTTTATAAATTTTATTTACGACGTATTTTAAATATTTACATTTATTATGAACAATTTTTATTCTTATTATTTATTTTTAAAAGATAAAGAGATTTAAACACAATTTCTCAATCCATCCAATCACTTCATTGGGAGTGCTTTTCTCACTAGATTCATATGTAGTTACTTGGAAAAAAATACGTGTTCAACTTGGCCATACTACATGTCGGCTGGGATATTGGATTTTTGATGAGACAACCTCCCATTACATCTTGCTTCACCAGCCCCAAAGGCCCATTTTGACTCGGTCCAAAAAGCTATATAATTATTTCTCTTGATAATTTCATTTGCGGTGCTAGCTAATCCCATATATATATATATATTTTTCTTGTACAAGTTTTTAATTATTTCATTTATGGTGTAACCCATGTTTTTATGTATATAATTTTATTTATCGTGCGATCCATATTTTTATATTCAACTTTTAGATAATTTCATTGTTTTAAATATTTTTTGAGTCCGATTCTATAAATTTTATTTACGACGCATCTCGAATATTTACATCTATTATGAATAATTTATACTCTCATTATTTATTTTTGAAAGAAAATAAGATTTAAACACGCTTTCTCAATTCATCAAATCAATTCATTAAGAGTATTTTATTTATTATATTCAAATGTAATTACTTGAGTTGAGACTCGACTACTTAAAAAAATATATATATTTAAAATATTTTCATTCTAGTACAATTATTTAGTAATATTATGATATGTATTTTTATTTATTAATATTATTAATTTATTTAATAAATTTACCATCCATTTGAACGCCACTAATTTAAATATTCTCTTAAGAGGTATACTTCCCTTTAATAAAATATAAAATTAGAGATAAAAATTGTTCAATTTATACATATAAGTTCAAACTATACAATATTAATACTCCCGACAGATTCCCTAAATATAATATTATATATATATGATATAATAATATCAAAATATTATTCAGGGAAATGGTATAACAGAATGTGTTAGCTTTCTTGGAGAGTGAATAATAGGTAGGCTTTGGTTCAAATTTTGATTGAATTACTTACTATATCTTCCTAGAAAGCAGGCCACAAGGTTTAGTATTATGACAAAGCCCAATAAGGGAGGCCCAACCCAAAAGATCATGTTCTCTTCTCTGATGGAAAGTGGAAACCATCCAAGTTTTGATGGAATGTAGGGTCTGGAAAGACACCTGATTATTCCAAGTGTGTCAGCTTGAATATATACTATTAACGTATCGCAATTTGACAATTTCTGTGAACAATGAGCGAGTGACACAAGATGACAGAAGCAAGCATTTTGTACAAGATACCCGCTCTGTTTCTGTACACATATGACAGAGGAGACAATAGGAAGCAGAATTTATGTTTTCCTGACTCCAAATATTTCAAGAAGATGGATGAAAATGACTGAAAACGCATATACAAAAAGCAACAAGAATCCATATCCAGCCATAGCCATAGCCATATCGTAAATGAATCTTCCAACACATTTATGATAAACTCACTCATGCCAAAATATATGTAAATTAAAAGTCATATATCTACTACAGCCTGGCAGAATTTGCTCCTTTTGCTGTACAATTCAATCTTTATCCCAAGATCTTTTCTTGTCTTGTGATCTTAAACAGTTCTCTCCCATAATGATTCTCATTAATTTGCTCCACCGAAGTGAGATATTGCAAATTAAAAGATACTTGTACAAGTCATAAACAGTCTTATTTTTATATTAAGATCCTAACTTGTCCGAAATTTGAAAGATCTGTATGCTTATGTTGTGCACTTTTACGTAATATTTGGCAATACTTTATGTTTCTTTAGCATACAGAATATATTTACAAATGAACAACATAAACGAGTACTCCTTCTCTCAGATGCATATTTTGTAATGCGAGAGTGGTGCATGTATTTGTACAGGTTAGGTCTAGGGAGTGAGTGTTTTTTTTTGTCACCAGTAGAAACGGTTTAGTAGATTCTTGGTTCCGTAGCCCTAAAAGAAATAATGGTGGTCGAAACATCAAATAATGGTGGCCGAAACATCTGACTTTCTTAAATATTTCAAACTCCAAGTTGCAAGGAGGGACCCCGGAGAATAAAATTTTCTTTTCATATCAATTGATGTAATGAAATGGGTATCCACAAAACTTAGCTAGCTAGCTAGAAACTACATACATGGATGATAAGGATTCCAAATATATCGGCAACATGATGTATCGACTCAAGTATAAATCACCTTTTACGATAGTATATACCTCAGAAAAGTTTACAGCCATCGGCGTCAACAATTGATCACCGCCTGTCCACTTATGATTCCGCAAATTCTTGAGTTTGACAAATTATGTAAATCAATCGTGTGATCTCAACTGCAAAAAAAATTCCTTGGAGGGAGCTCGGTACTTTAACATTTCTAACTAATCCAGGGAGGTTAGTGTACTGCTAATTAACAGTTGTTTAATTTTCTTGAGGTTTTTAGTTTTTATTTTGTATAATCAATACCTTATAATTAATTTGTTCTTAAGAGGAAATCAGTAAGATCATATAATAAGCATTTGGTCAAAAATGTAGTATGAACGGTGCTTTAGGTGGTTTTCAACTTTTCATATGATAAATTGGCCAAAATAAAAATCATACTGAGAAGTCTACATCAAAGGCTTTAACTTTTATTTAAAAAGCGATAGGATTCCCTATTTACATCAGCCATAGTCCTCTGAATGAACATATGTATAAGTATTCAGTATCTGGTATTGGTCAGGCATCTAGATCAATGGAGATCCCAATTCCAACTTGCATGCCATCCAGCAGGGCCACCATTTATATATAGCTTCAATTCTGTATCCGAAAGGGAAAGAATATCCTGAGAGATAAATTATACTTATAGTAATGGACGTGGATGATAAGGATTCTATTTTCTATATCTCCACAACAATATAGATCATCATGTATCCCAAAGGATATATATTTTACTCTTCACTTTCATTGTGCATACGTGTCACGAAAGCAAGTTTTTGAAAACAAGGTCAACTACACAACACAAAGCCAATGACAGTAACAATTTATACCACCGTGCAATAAACAATTATGATCGATCGAAACCCACAGTCTATATATATACCAGCAAGCTGTTGAGAGAAGGAAAATTCTGAAATGATGTAACATCAAAAGAGATTCAACATGAAATTAATGGTTTGCTTGTATGGTGCCAGCGCTTAGTATTAAAAGACACATGTCCTCACCCAGAAAAGATATAGCTGTAGGAGATATATATACTTTGGAGCAAACACATCTGATTTTCTTTTATCTTTCTAGCAAGTGCAGCAGTAGCGTATCAATGTGTTAAACTAGGTTTAGTAGAGACACATACAGCTTTACTGTTGGTTCAGAGAACTTAGAATATATAAGAAGCTAGCTATAGCTGAGCATTATTCATGTATTGCTTGTAGTTATTGCATTCATAGGAATATATCTAATGAGATCATGTAATAATATTTATTTACTCAACAATCTACAGTAACACAGAATATTTGCAGCAGAAAGGAACACATCCATATACCCCAGAAGATTTTTGAGCAGATTATCAAGTACTACACTACATGGAAAAAGAGACAAGGAGAGATACCTGCAAATTTATTCTCTGCAGAAAAAAACATGTCAAAGTACAAATAATATTGTACGTGGAGATCTACAAGCCAGCTACACATTTTTGGAATGTTGTTGAGAATAGACTAACAAGCAACAGTTGGTGCAGCATCTCTGATATTAGGGACTGATAAACACAATACAGAAAACGTCTAAAAGAAGAGTTACTGTTGAGTCATAATATTGCTGGGCCATCTGTTGCGCCCGTGACTTGTTATTTGATCATTCATTCATGTACAACCCTGGAAAATAATTTACTCCTGTAAACCAGTTTTGTATTCGAGCACTTATATCGTCTCTTTGATTTTTCTAAAAATGGGTAATCAATTGAACAGTTTAAGAAGATCATTTCTTCGTTAAACAATGTATCCAATATTTCTTGCATGTCATCAGTTCTGATTAAAGCTATATATTGACTTCTAATTCTGTACAAGGCAATGTGAAATCTTCCTAGTACTATACTATGCGCACCTTGCAAGGAAAGGGAAGCATCCAGCTACACTTATTTTGTCATTCTCTCACAAAGACAAAGTACAACTAGCTTCACTTGTAAGCAACTTTTTCTTACCTGGAAATGAGGAAACCAGTACTTAATAAATTATTCAAGAAATTAAGTTCCCCAAATTTACAACTTCAAAAGCATGCTTTAATTAGTTGAAATTAGATTAGAAAATAATTGCAGTTTCTGCGACAGTTTTAACTGTGTTTTTATGGTATTCCATGTACATGGATAATACCGTATATACATGTAACCATCACGTGAGAGATGTTTGTAAATGCAAGATAACATACGATTTTCACAGGTATAATTTCGGTAACAGCCGGAGCCGGTGCATAAAAAGAAGATTTAACTTCAAAAACATGGAGCAAAAATGGACAACTTTTCGTGGATAAATAAAAACCGGCCTAACATTATGTTTTGCTTTGTGTTTAAGCATATAATTAGCAAACCCATGAAGTAAAAAACCACGTATGTATTTATTTACCAATTCGAACCGCTAGTTGTTTTGCTTGGAAAGCAACGGCAGACCATAGAGAAACACAATCCCCCCAACTGGCCCACCACCACCACCCCAATTTCCTTTTCCCTCTTCCTTGTGCTATATAAGGAGTAGCAATGATACTCTTTCTTCATACCTTCTTCAAAACTTCAATTTCTTTTAAATCGTTTTCCTCTCTCTCTTTTGAGTTTATATTTAGTTTCTTAACATACTTCAGTTTCTGCAATGGCGTCAAACTCGACATGGACAGCCAAGCAAAACAAGTTGTTCGAGAATGCTTTGGCCATTTACGACAAGGATACCCCAGATCGCTGGCACAATCTTGCCAGAGCTGTGGGTGGAAAAACTGTGGAGGAAGTGAAGAAGCATTATGAGATGCTTGTTGAAGATGTGAGCAAGATTGAAGCTGGCGAAATCCCTTTACCTAATTACAAGAAAATTGGAGGCAGCAACAAAGGTTACAGTTACATGGATGAAGAACAAAGGTATCGACACTTCCCCGTTTACTTACCATATATGTTATTTAGTTCAGGAAAATCTTTTAAACAATGAATATGGTTTGATTTTCCATGCAGGCTGAAGGGTCTTAGGCTCAGTGAAGCATGAAGCAGAATCCATGGAATAAAGATCCCATTATGTACCGTGCGAGGTTTAAGTAACAAGAATCAAAATGTGATTGGCTATCTTTGGCTCTTCATTTTCATATCCATATATTGTAATGTCACATATTTCCTTTCCTTTCTTCAACTCTACAAGTACTACCTCGAGGATATATGAGTCATTAATCATATCAGTGACTCAATGTTAATTCCTCGTGTGATCTTAATTTATTAATGCAATGCCATATTATATAAGTGTATCGATTCAGTTTTTACATTACTTGCTTCAATCTTCACATCAACAAGAGCAAAAGATTTGCTGATCTGAATTCATCACAAGATCCCAAGTTCACTATGATAATTAGTCTGTTTATTGCTTTTAAAACAAGGACATACGACATATCTTTTACTTTGACAGAACAAGGACAAAACATAAATAAAAAACCCTCGTGGTTCTTCTCTATAATATGAAATCCAACTGGTAATTAGCTAATTAAATAAAATATAACGAGGAATCATAATTGGCAATAAGGGGTTGGAGCCGTCCAATGTGGACAAAAACAAAACTAGCCACTTTTGGGGAGTGTTAGCATTCCTTTATTAGACAAAAAAGATAAGATTTGTTAAAATGAAATCATATTTCACTTGACTTTAATTAATTCCCATATTACACGTTCCTTATGATATCAGTGAAGAAAGATAAACAACCTATCAATCTTTGTTGGAGGAGAGGAATCATATTGTTCTATAATTGGGGTGACACCATAATTATGGTAGTAGGCAAATGTTACACTAATTTCCTAGTAAGTTGTATCATAATCTTCTCAAATGATACGATCGAGTTTCCCTTTGGCATGCAACATGCATTTCCCACTTCCATTTTCATCTCAATGATTTATGTATACAATTTCCAATTTGCTTTCTCTTCTCGTTTAAAGACCATACATATGTTCACAGTTCAGCTACTCCTCCTTATATGTATTGTTAAAGAGGTAGTAAGTATGTAAAGAAGTTAAATTACTGAGTTAATCCACTGTAAATATTGATCTTTGTATGTGTAAAAGATAGCATTGTGAAGATAATCAATCACTTGGGTGGATACTTTATGAATCACGATTTCACTTTTAAGACTTTGTGAAAAAGCATAAACGAAAAGAGAGCGCCATATATTTTTTAATGTATTAATGAATGGCGTGCGCTTATTTTCGCCACGGACGTGCACAGTAAACCACCAGCACGTGTTAATGAGGTGTGGAATAACCGCTGGAAAAATAAACGTTTTTTAATATACTTTGCTTACTCAATTAAAAACGTTTTTTTTTTTTTTTAAATTTCTCTTTTGATGGCATTACTATTTTACCCTCTAGCTCTAAGATAAAATGACCAATTAGGTTTGTTCACGCTCTTTCCGGTTTCCCTCAGTTTGTTAATTTGAAATTGTCTGTTCGTATTCATTGGTCACTCGTCAGCTCGACAAAGTGGGAAGCCATGGAAGCCAGTGCGACTCCTGTCATGGTATGCAGAACCAGTTTCAATTTCTCTACTGTCTGTGTTTTAGTTGTTTATTATAATTAGGGTTTTAGTAATTTATTTGTTGTGTGTGTCTAATTCGTGTTGTTGCTCAGATAATTTTGGGTTCGTCCTCAATGCCTCGTAGAAAAATTTTAGCTGACATGGATATTAATTCACAGTCATGGTACTTTTTATTATTATTTTAGTTTGAGTTTTTCTAGTTGGATATTTAGTGAAGTTAAGATTCTAATATTAGAAAGTTGAATCCTGTTAATAGTTAGGCTGCAGACATTGATGAGAAAAGCATTGGAAAGGAGAAGCCTGAAAATTTAGTGATGGCTATTGCTGAGGAGAAGGTGATTGTGTTTTATTTATCTACTATTAATAACATATGTGGAAAATATTAATATTAAAGATCCTTGGCTTAACATGTATAATGTGTTGCTTTGCTTCAACTTAGATTGTTAAAGCTGTGCATTTTTTTTATTTTTTGGGTTCACTGAGAAATGTAATTAGAGGTTATACATTCTCTTGGTATGTTTAATTTACATTGTCATATTATCTGTTTGAACCTGAATTTCAGGACGGATTTTGGTTCAAGAGTCTGTTATTGATTGAGTGTGAATTGCATCTCAGGCTGATGCCATAATATCGAAATAACAAACAATGGACAGTCAACTGGGGAATGTTGAACCAACGATTTTGATTGCAGCAGACAAAGTATGCCTTGTTTTATTTTTATCTTGGATGATACTCACCATGGGGTGTATCGAGCCTTTTATCACTGAGTCCCATTTATCATTTGAGGATACATTTGTTTTCTTTAGGGGAATATTTTACTTTAGTTCCAGCACCATTGATTGCTCTATTGGGCTAATGGAACCTCGTGTTCGAAGTTTCCTTTTAATTATGAAGAGATTGCTGTTAAAATATCTTTGTTAATTTCTGACCTGAATCTTCGAGCATGCTTGTTAATTATGTGTCTTAACTCATTGTGAAATGTATATGTAATTTCATAGGTCTATATATATGCTGGTTAGAGGACCAATTTGGCGACAAAAGTAAAGATGCTTGTTGCGCGTTCTTCTCTCTGCTGTAATTATGTACATAGTTTCAATCAATCTCTACTTTCTGTTACTGGTATTGTTGTGAGCCTTAGTATTTACTGTTGGCTTCTAGTTGTAACCAAACTATGGTGCTTATCTTAACAAAACTTCTTCACAGGCAGAAGCCATCTTAAATAGGCTCCCCACTGGTGACTACATAAAGGAAGCTGAGCCAACATTATTAATTACTGGTGATCAAGTATAAATCTATTGCCCTCATATAATTTTATTCTTATATTACTTGTGTCTCTTATTTGCATTATGCATTTTAATTTGTTAGGATGCCAAACCCTTGACAACTTGTCCTACCCTTATGAGAAAGATGTAAAAAAGTAAACCCATAATGATTAAGGAAAGTAAAATTAAAACATATGAGATTTAAATGGCAATTTGAAGTTCATTTCACCAAAAAATTTAAAAAAATTGGTGTATAGGGGTAGGTGAACTTGTCTTGGAAGATGCAAATTCTTCAGTTCTTCTGACGAAGTATTTCTGGTGATGCTAATTTCAGGCCAATCTGCCCTTTCTAGTTTAATTCATAAATCCATCATTTGCTAATAGGATTATATCCTTCGTGTTAAACATGCTATTTGACTGTATTGCCATAACTTAAGTCTAAACCAGAAGTTATCAGATTTCTCTCCTAATTGCCACCAGTTATTATTGTTTTTGGCATTGCCTTGTGGCAGCATAGGAGATTTGCTGCTTGTGTTTTTTTTTTTTAGCACAATGTACTCTCTGGTACTTTTTATCCTCAAAGATAAATGGCCTCTTGGTGATAGGACATGTTTGTAACATAGAATTCTTCAATTCTTTTTCCTTGCTTGTAAATGAATTCAATCATTGTTATTCTTACTGTTATTATTAAATGATCTGGAGGTGGTGGTCTATGAAGGTATGATCAGAGAAAAACCATCCAGCAAGGAAGAAGCATGGCAATTCATTAAAGGTTCACTTAATATTCTTTGCTCCAGTACATGTTGTTTGCATTCTCCCTATCTCTGGTGATTTACTGATTAGGATGGCAGGTTATTCTGGGGACGATGTGCAACGGTGGGATCTGTTCTTGCTACAAACCTTAAAATGGGATTCAGAAAAGAAGAATGGGATAGGGTGGAGGTACCATTTGTTTCTATTCTGTAACTCATGGTCATTTTAGATCCTTCTATACAATCTCTCTGTTACCCTTCCATTAAGATATCACTTAGAGTTTCAATAAATAAAAAAAAAAAGAAAAAAAAAAGGTTTTTCACTGAAATTTGAGATGTAAAACATTTGTATTGATTTGTCTAATGATCAATTTATTTGTAATATTAAGACATAACTTTTATTTAGTTTTGCATTGCAGATCCAGTTCCATGAGATACCAGATGAAGTAATTGAGAAGCGGGTAAAAGTGGTTTTCATTTGCAAATGGTACTTTCCTTTATATGGGATTACAAGTTATAGTCTTACCTTTTCCTTTTTCGTTTATCTTTGTTCAGATCGAGGAGTGGATTGTGCTCAATGTTGCTGGGGGACTAATAACTTAACATCCTTTGATGTTGCCCTATGTTAAACAAGTGGTTGGTTTCTCAATCTTTGTCCATAGGGGAATCAGATCAGAGTTACTCGCTAGATTCTTGATTCTGAATTAAATTGCTGTGATGCAACGATTAATCACAAGGTAGCCTGGAAAAGTTGTGTAGATTGCCCTAAACTTTCTTATGAGAATGCATCATCATAGTTTGTTAATCTTTTAGTTTCCGCTAACCATGATAATTATATATTTTCAATATCCAGGCGGATGAATGACATTGGTATTCTTTGCAGGTAGGAGCGATGGACAGCGTGATGGGACTCCCAAAAGCCCTAACCGAAAAACTCATGAAGGAAGCCCTCTACTAGAGCAACCATTTTGTATTCCACTGATATTAACCTGATGGACACTCCTGGCTCGCCTGCAACCATAATGCACTGATTTTATTGCTTAAAACTAGTTATCCCAGGTTCGAATTAGCTGTAATGTTAGTGTTACTTTATATTCAATACCGATTGTTAAGACCAGTACAAGCTTTACATGGCAAACAAATAAACGTTGGCATAACAGTACTATATGATCATTTTAGAATTTAACTGCTATGGCACCCGGGATTACCAACACTGTGACTTGGTTTTAAAGGAAGTTATCTGTGCATTCAGTATATCCAATTTCATTCCATTCGCTAGAATGTCATCATTTATACATCTTTATTTACAATCAACGATCTGGCAAAAAGAAATTCTTTCCATTCGCTAGAAGCACATTGCTATACTAATTCTGGCCTAATACTAAAATCCCATGCTTGGGCTTTTAAATACATTTGCCATCGCTGGACTAAATAAACATGGTTCAAGACAATGCCAACCATTAGGTTTGGGCCTTTAAATATTTTTCCTGTTGTGGGCCTAATATACCTGGCTCAGGAGATCCCAAAATATGGGCACTTAAGTCAAGATTTTGTCAGCGTTATCGTCGTTCCTCACGGGCGCATATAACGGGAAGCAGTTGGACTATACAACATTATCAAACTCTACACAAACATAATAGTAAAAGTTGACCAATCTTTCACCACTGGTTATGGAGCCAGGAGGCGCACGACATGGCATTGGTGTTGGCGGTGGCGGTGATGCGGTTGGTGTTCGGGTTCATCAGAGTCGAAGGTTGCCGGATTTTTTACAAAGCGTGAATCTTAAGTACGTGAAATTAGGCTACCATTACCTTATCTCTAATTTATTCACATTATGTTTTATACCCTTGATTTTAGTAACCTCGATCGAGGTTTCTCAAATGAATATCGATGATTTACGTCAGTTATGGCTACACTTACAGTTCAATCTGGTAAGCATCGTTATTTGCTCGGTTATTCTTGTATTTGGATTAACGGTTTATATCATGACTCGTGCTAGACCGGTTTATTTAGTTGATTACGCGTGTTATCGACCTCCTGATGATCTAAAAGCCTCGTATGAAAAATTCATGAAGCACTCTAAATTAACAGGAGATTTTGATGAGTCTTCTCTCGAGTTCCAGCGCAAGATTCTTGAGCGCTCTGGGCTCGGGCAGGAGACTTACTTCCCTGAAGCTATGCATGCTATCCCACCTAAACCATCAATGGGTGCAGCCAGAGAAGAGGCTGAGCAGGTCATGTTTGGTGCATTGGATAATCTTTTTAGTAACACGAATGTTAATCCGAAAGATATTGGTATTCTTGTTGTGAATTGTAGTTTGTTTAATCCAACACCATCGTTGTCAGCTATGATTGTGAATAAATACAGGTTGAGGGGTAATATTAGGAGTTATAATCTGGGTGGGATGGGTTGTAGTGCTGGGATTATTGCTATTGATCTTGCTAAAGATTTGTTGCAAGTGAATTGGAATACATATGCTGTGGTTGTGAGCACTGAGAACATTACTCAGAATTGGTATTTCGGGAATAAGAAATCTATGTTGATACCCAATTGCTTATTTCGTGTCGGGGGTTCGGCAATTTTGCTTTCTAATAAGGGTAAGGATAGGAGGCGAGCTAAGTATAAGCTTGTTCATGTTGTAAGGACACACAAAGGGGCAGATGATAAGGCTTTCCAATGTGTTTATCAAGAACAAGATGATCAAGGGAAGACAGGTGTTGCATTATCAAAAGAATTGATGGCAATTGCTGGCAGAGCACTTAAAATTAATATCACTACATTGGGTCCTCTTGTGCTTCCAATTAGTGAACAACTTTTGTTTTTTGCAACTCTTGTGATTAAGAAGTTATTCAATGGCAATGTCAAGCCTTATATCCCAGATTTTAAGCTGGCATTTGATCATTTCTGCATTCATGCTGGTGGGAGGGCTGTGATTGATGAGTTGGAGAAGAATTTGCAGCTGCTACCGATACATGTGGAGGCTTCGCGGATGACTCTCCACCGTTTTGGGAATACCTCATCAAGCTCTATCTGGTATGAGCTGGCTTATACGGAAGCCAAGGGGAGGATGCGTAGGGGCCACCATGTCTGGCAGATTGCTTTTGGGAGTGGTTTCAAATGTAACAGTGCTGTATGGGAGGCACTTCGGAATGTGAAACCGTCTCGTAATGGTCCCTGGGAAGATTGCATTGATATGTATCCTGTGAAATTAATCAGCTAGCTCAACAAGATTAAGGTTAGACCAGCGATTCAGGGTATTTTCTCAATAGAATTGACACCACTTATATGTTGCTTTGACTGACTGTTCATATTGTACTCTTATCAGATTATGACTGTCAAATTTGATTTCCTTATGTTCCATTTATATGTGGTAGAGTTTCACGATTTGAAGAACTGCTCGTGTGAATTTTAAAGAATGGTCTGATTTCCAGCTAGATATTTAGTTATTAAACAGTAGATTCAAATTTTTGTCCTCAAGAGTAGTTTTTACTTACCAAGAAGGGTGTTATTTTCATGTTTATTCCAATTATTCAAATTGTGAAAGCCTGAAGAAAGAATAAAATCTCAAGCATTTGAGAAATGTTGTGTGAATAACTATTTCTCTGTCTTCCTAAGATTTAGTTGTTATGCTTCCGAAATTACTCATTAGATTGATTTAATTATTTATTGTTTATAGTATAAGATTACAATTACTACTTCAAGACCTTTTAAATAATGTATCTGAATCATCTCCTAACAGAGATTATCAGTATCACACTTCATTTAAAACTTTTTAGGGTTAAGATTTAATTTATTTTTAATTACTGATTATGTTTATGGTCTAACAAAAAATAAATAAATAAATAAAGATGGTCATTGTTTTCAGGTAACAACACAATGGAATGCGAATCTATTATCAGTTGTATGGCATATGTGTGAATGGGTGTTTTACATTTGCTTGGCAATTTGTTTCCTCTCCATTTCATTGATTCTATACTCAACTCTACAAGTATTTGGACTTAATTCTCTATAACCTGCAGGTCCAGTTCTATCTGCAAAGTCATCATCAGAAGTTCATGCTGGCAGCAGATGTGGATAAATATCAGTCGTGTCTCATATAATTGCAATCTCTGTATTCTTGTGTGGGACTGTATTGTTCTTCACATTATGTTCGATTTTTATCTTACTGTGACTCATATTAACCCACTAATGTGAAACTTCAAAAGTCGACAACAATCTTAAATTACAAAGTCGTACCCTTTTGATTATTTCAGAACTACAGGTTGAGTTGGATCATTCTGCTGGTAACTATTTTGATCTTATTCCGGCTGCATGCATGCCTACTCCCCGGGAATGCCTGATTTATAAATTTATCCGGGAAGCTGCTGGGGGCTCATGTAGCCCATGCTGGAGCCAGAGCAATGAAACTATTTGAATTGGCTTGCACCTGCTAGTCATCTGATCTGTGTGCCGAGGTAATGCAAATCATAGCACTTCCATTGTTTTCGACAAAATTCACTTACTAGTTACTACAAATAGATTATTACCCACAACACTTAGAAAATTTCCTAACATTTGATCAATCTAATTCACTATCATTAGACGTGTCTATCACTCATCTCTATTATTACAAGTTTCACTAATGCTCAGACACGCTATCTCTTGCTTTTCATCTCCTAAATATACGATACCTAATTAAGGGCATATATTTACTTATCAAAAACAGCATTAATGAAATTAACAAATAAAATAAGCTGACAATAGTTAGATACAGGATATAAATAGTTATGGAAAAACAAATAATAAATGGTCATATTCAATACAAGCCAAAGCTCAAATTGCTGACCAGAAAACATGCCTTCATTTATGCTGATTGCTGACAAAAATTTTACATAGTTGCATCGTGCAATTTCTGAGGGATCATTTCAAAATGGGAATCGCAGAAATTCGCTGCTTTAAGAGGAAAAAAATATGAAGAAGAAAACCTCATCTTAAGGACCACTGAATTTCTTCAAGAGTTTTCCCTTTCGTCTCAGGGACCCAAATGTTCACGAACACCACAGTGAAAGCACTTACAATCATGTATATTGTAAAGGTTCCTGTTATAGGTAAAGTAGGCCTAATTAGCTAGACAAAGATAGCAGTTGACATAACAGCCACTGTAATAACAACAAAAATAGAAATGCTTTCTCCATCAGCTAAAAATTTATTGCATTGCGTTGTGTGCCAGCCATTGTGTGTGGTGCGTTTGGAAGCAAAAAGAGAAACAAACCTCCACTGCTCCAATTCAAGAGCAAGTTTGCAGTCAATGTAACCAGCCAGGCAGTGAACCAGTTGGCAAGAGTAGCCACACTTCCCGCGAGTCCCTTTATATTGATTGGAAGAATCTGCATGGAAATAATACAAGAATATGAGTAACAACATGGGCAGAAATAAGTGAGAAAATGTTACATCATGCAGTAATATATGTTGGTACCTCGGACATGATAAGCCAAGGAATAGGCCCCATTCCTAGAGAGAAGGTAACTACCATGGCCTGGAAGAATAAAACAGGTTAGGGAGATACTAAAAGCTGAAGTTAATAAAGATTCAACAAGAATCACAATATCATGATGAGCAAAAACAGACATACCACAACTCCAACAACTGAAAAGATGCCCAATATGCCATAAAGATTAGAATCGGCTGATACAAAACCCTGAGGTCAATTAACAACAGGGGGAAAAAATCAGAGACCATGGCAAAATGAGATAGACTTTAGAAAGGAAACCTTTAAGCCAGAGCATGTGTGGTTCAAGATTTCATTTTTTAACAAGATCCAACCATATACCTTAGCATAGAATGATACTGCAACAATTAGGAGGCTAACCGTCATTCCAACAGAGGAAATCTGCAATAAATAAGAAAAGGAGAATATTGGCCATCTCTCACCTCCAAGCAGGTATCTAATCACTAATGAAGAGAATATTGCTTAAACTCACAATAAGTAGAACTCGGCGACCCGCTTTGTCTGCCAACCACGTAGTTACTCCAGTAGCAATGACCTATGTAGTTTTTATATTCCAATTACTTTTACAACTTAGAACTGATGCATTCAGGTTATATTAAGAAAAAAAAAACAATTTTTTTCTCAAGTTTTCATCAAGTTATACCTGAACAGCACCGAGCCCTAATGTAGCCACATTACTTGATGTAATCCCTGTCAAAGATTAAGGCAACGATCAGAGCCATTTGAATTTAACGCTAAACTGATATTGTCTATATTGTTACACTAAACATGACAAAAAGTAACATTTGACTCCATTAAATCCAACATATATATAGCCAAGATTGAGATACTAAACATAAGAATTAGCAGCATATTATGGACTAATCAGGGATAGAAAGAAAATTTGTTTGCCACGGTTCTAGGAAACATTTAAAGACAAGCAAGGAATGTATATCCTGAATAAATGGTATTTCTTTGTGCAACTAGTAATTCCTCGAGGTTCTATAATGAACTTATGAAGGTGTAACTGTGTACTTTCAAGCGCACAGTTGAATTTCTTAATGATTTGACTCTTTATGTTAGGAGGAAAATGGGAAAACGCTATAGATGCATTTACACTCTCCCTTTTGCTACAAACAAATCATTAGAAAAACAGCTAGGGAAATAGTTTTTATTTACCAGCAGATTCAAAAATAGTACTGGAATAGAATATAACCCCATTTATTCCACTAATCTGCTGCAAGATAAGTAGACCAATTCCAATCTGCAAGACCTCAGTGAGTCACAAACAATTAGGTTCAAAAGATTAAACACTGTTGAAAGTGAGGCCAAAATGGAGGCAGATAAACTAAAGTTTCCAGCTATATTAATACCAGCAAAGGAAAATAATATCTTCTTTGTTTGAGTTCTGCAAATCGGACTGTTGATCTTCTACTAGTTGATGCTATGGACCTCTGCATGATGCAAGTGAGACAAAATTATCTAAAACTACAATTTTGCAGAAAAGAAAAAATTTGCCCAAGGATTTTCAAGAAGAGATTGCATATGTAAAAGCAGGGGACAACTTTGCCATGTGCCAATAGTTGAACTTAGTTTGTTACCTTAATTTCATTCACTTCAACGGAGATATCAGTATCAAACCCTCGCAAAACTTGCAAAGATGCTTCAAAATCTTCGGTCATACCCATTTTTGCCTAAATTAAGGTTGGAAAATAAAACTTGCTTCATGAAATTACAACAATATTTGCAACTATAATCAATACAAAAACCTCCTTTATCTTCCTTACCAGCCACCGTGGAGATTCTGGAATGAAAAACAGGCCAGGTATCAATATTGTACATGGCAATATTCCTGCAACAAGAAAAAAGATGTCAGAGTTCCATCATTCAAAAATGATAATTCATATATTCACCCATAAATTATTAAAGCATATTAGAATCACATGTGGAGGTAGTTTTCCCTCCAAAAGGAGGAATAGCTTCTTCTTGTGATTTTAGGTGTTTCCAATAATAAAAAATGTGCAAGTTGACATGGGACAAAAATGTACAGAGTTTGGGATATGAAGAATCATCTTGGACACCCATAAATGAAGTGAAGTAAGTTTGATGATAATGTCTTTACTCTGGTCACCGCAGCTAACTCTTGTTCACAGGAGAAAAAAATTTGATAATAATGTTAAAAAAGAAATGTGCTAAGACGTGTTCAAGATTTCGCTGCTATGAGCACTTTGAAAAATTATTGTGCTTTCAATAGGCATTTCAATTCATTGAAGTGCTGTTTTCCTTGGATTTAGTGAGTACAGTTTAGAAAACAATGCTTCCACTGTACTAGCCATCTTTGGTTGCCATTGCTCACCTACAAATTGCAATGACAGTCTCACATTTTCTCAATTTAATAACTACACCTATTCACAATAAGTCAGAAGATTCCATTCATCTATGAGATAAAGGAAGGGAACAAAAATTTTTTCCAAGGGAATGGATAAATTCAAATATTACCTAGAACTGCAAGTATTCTCCAATGAACAAAAAGCCCCAGCAAATAAGCCAGCATTATTCCAATTGTGACAGAGAGCTACATGGGCAAAAATCAACTAATTTGGTAAGTGATTTGAGTTTGACTTTTGTAAAAATTCATAGAAGTGATAGCAAATCATGTTTAGAATTCATAGAAATGATAGCAAATCATGTTTACTGTAGTCACCAAAAAGCAACCAACCTGATTCACCGAACCCAAAGCACCTCTCAAGTTTTGAGGTGCTATCTCAGCTATGTACACGGGCACCTATAGAAGATGAAGAAGCATGATATTCTCAAATCTCAACTTGCTTTCATGCACACATTGAACTAAACAACACAAAATAGCAGCTCAAGATTACCGTATAAGAGATAATTCCTACACCAAAACCCTCTAACAACCTTCCCATGTAAAGAAAAGATGAATCCTTCATAAGGCAGCAGAAATAAACATTAGTTTACCCACTCATGCTAGCACATGAGCTCTAATCAATAGCACTAAAATTGTAATGAAAACTCACTTTCGCAAAAGATATGGCAAGCCATCCAATGATATTAGGAATAGCAGCAATCATTAAAGACTACAAATAACACAAAACAGCAAAACCCAGCTATCGACAAGTTAAAAGAAGCAATTAAATGAATACAGAATGGAAAAAAGTTAATTTAAACAATTATATTCTACCCCTTTTCGCCCAATATACTCAGCAATCTGACCACTAGCTATCGCTCCAACCATAGCCCCCACATTCGATAGAGAACCGAACACAGAAAACTGTTCCAAGAAACTATGTTAGAAACCATATAAAAGCAAATCCAACAGAAATTTAATTCCAAACGAAAATTCCCACCTCTGAAACTGTCAGTCCAAGATCCTCAGTGATCGCTGATTGCGTTGGCGATGAATAACCAGACTGCAAAATAAACCCAAATAAATACAAATGAACAGAAAACTTTCAGTTCTTCTTCAGTTAGTTCTAAGTAGCATCCAGAAACAGCAAATTCTTGATCTTCTGAGACTATAATTATATAGAGAAAATTGCATACGGTGAAACCGAATTGGATAGGACCCAAAGCGACAATGAGAACGCAGGCTACGACTGAGATGGAGCTATCACGAATGACCTGAGAAGATCCCATCATACTGGATTGCCTGGAGCCCATACGGTACCAGCTTCCGGTATGCAAAAAGGGCTTACGTAGATTTCCATCATCACTTTCTTCTCTGAAACTCATTTTTCTCTTTTCGCTGCCTAAATCTCAGAGAAAACGAGATCAAAATATCGATTTTGAATAACGTTCGACGAAATGCCTTAGAGAGATAATAATCTAAAGAAAGATGTATGAAAATTTGAAATGGTGGTCTGAAGCTGGAACCACGGGAAACGCGAGTCGTGAGGAACAGTACTCGAAGTTACAATAATTGGGAGAGAGGGAGATCTCTTATTGGTTGTGTCTTAGTCAAGCGCTTGTCTTCTTGTGCACTGTTGGCAATCCAAGGCCGGTAAGAAACTGTTAATTTTAGCACAACTCAGCTCTGGACAATTGGCTCGTGGAATTATCATTAATCATTGCAAACAAAACAGCCAACAAATTACCTAACCTTCAAAATCTCAGCAGAAATTTCGGTTGTTGACAAGAGAATGCATTTAGCTAATATCTATCAATGTGCCATAAATGTAAGTAGAACTTAACAACGAAACCAACTCATTTCAGTCGGACTGAAAGCAAAACGTTCTCCGCATACCACCACTCAAGTTGCATTTAACAACTAATACAATTAACATTTCCTGATATTTAACTCGCAACACTTACATATCCTTGGAAAGACAGCTTTGAACTTGCTCGCAATATAAGATTCATCCACGTGATTCTGTTTGTGCATTTGCGTGTCCCGAATTTCTTACTGTTCATTATTTAAGCCCCTCTTTGTCTGCGTCCACAACTGCACTCAATTATACAAAAATACCCCACTTGGTTCTGGTACTGCTGTTTTGTGTTTAACACCTACGTAGGTGGGACAAAAACAACGTATCTCAAGTTCCACCAACTATGATCTTGATCTGATTCTTACGTATAATGTACAAGTATTTGGTAAAGTTACGCAAATGTTGGTTATATATACTAAATTCAATAAAAACAAGTATGTAATTGTATATTATTGTATTAATTAATAAAATTGACAATTGTCTATATTAACTACTTATATATAAAATTTTTTAATGATAATTAGAGAAATTAAGTTAAGTTTAATTTATGATGTTCTGTCATTTTTAAATGTTTTCAATCATATGATTATTAATATTAGCACATTGATAAATTAAAATTAGATCGGCATATGTTATGTCTGCTTCCTTAGAGAAGAAAGGTAGCTGATCTCATAAGATACTAGTGAAGGTATTCACTTAGTCTAACATATGGATGCTTGTTAAAAAATAAATTCATCGAATTGACCCGCTTGAGAAACCTATATGGAGTGTTATTCACGTGTATATGAGATTTTCCTTAGTTATTTTGGTATGACTGATCCTTAAACTTTAAATCTTTATGGTTGCTTGTTTGTGAATCATATATACTTTGACATTATACCTTCGTTGTTCATAGCGAGATTGCGCATAGAGTAATGATTGGGTAATATGAGAAGCACATGAGGTTTTGAGAGATCAATAAAGGATTTGTTGCTCTTGACAACATAGAGTCGATATCCCAATGGGCACCATTTTGATATAAGTGATAATATAAGTCTATGGTCATGGCTAGTTCTGAAAAGAGTTTCAAAAACTCTAAAATTATATTATCAGTTTTAATTAAAAAGTTTTTAATAACTATGATTTAATATAGTAGGCATTTTCCATACTCTGGAATCTTTGGTGTGATATATATGAGATGAAAGAATTATATCATACGGTAATCGTATATGGATTAAGTTTTACTAATTTAATATTTTTTATCAATTGGGGTTATGATGCATTGCTAAATACCGTTAATGATTTATGGAATTTAGTTTCTTAATTAAGGAGTTAATTGAGAGTAAATTAATTTAATTAATTTATTTAGGCTTAAGAAGTTTATAACAATTTCATTGCCAACATAGGAAATAACCTAATGAATCACATACTAAAAGATATTAAGGAATTAAGGTTAAATTATGTAGATAAATAATTAAAGACTTAATTGTTAAGTTCATAATCTTTAAGAGTTTATTTAATAATTTTGAAAATTATTTTAGGTTAAATTATAATTATACAAAGTGTTTGTATTTAATTATAGATTTCTTAATTTGATTAAGATAATAATATTTAATTAATAAAATTAATTAAATAATATTTAAATTTAAAATTGATTAAAATAATATTATTTAATTGATTAAATTAATTAAATAATATTTAATTTTAAAATATACTAAGATAATATTATTTAATTAATTATATTAATTAAATAATATATAATTTTAAAATAGATTATTAATAAGATTATGAATTTATTTAATGACTTTTTTTATTTAAATTAGAGTTTAAAAAGTCAAAATATAAAACCTACATAATTCATAATTTTTGTTATAAAATGTACATAAATGATAATTTTTTTCAAGAGTTGAGATAACCCTATATAAATAATGATTTTTGCCATAAAACATACGTGAATAATATTTTTTTTCAAGAGTTCAAAAAAAATTATCTTGACCAAAAAATCTCTCATTTGTTTCTTTTCAATAACTAGCATTTATAAAAAGATACTCTACATTATTAAGATTTATAAAAAATTTAAAATCTTAATTCTCTACCTTGTGTGGATTACTATTAGAGGCCATACACTTATGTAGCTAATTTATAAAAGAGGTCACACACTTGAGTGACTGATTTAAAAAAAGTGTTTATGCAGTTTTCATATTTGAACCATAATTATTAGATTAATGTAATTCAAAAAAATCTATTCAGAGATTTCCAACTTTATATTTCAAGAAAAAAATTCAGATTTGCATGTTTTGAAAGTCTAAACAGCATTTTAAATTATAGATCTGCAGAAAATTCGAAAAATGTTAATCTAATATCGTTGGTGGTGAAAATTTAAGGTAAGATTTAATCTAATTTTTTATTTTATTGATATTATAAAGTATATTAATATAACATAATTTTGACATGAGAATTAATGAATGTTTAATTAATTAGATTAATTAAAATAATTTTTAAAATTTTTGTTGCATATAATATGCACAATTCTCAACAACAAATACATATATGATTTTCTTCCACCTCCTTGGTAAATTGTCCAATTCATTGTCATATCCGACTCACAAAATACATATATGTTTCGTGAAATTGTAGCTGGAAAATTATGCAAATAGTACATTATGCATTTTACACGTGCATACCAAACATTAGGCTACTGGCAAGTCCATTTGAATTGAAAACTTTTATTATATTTTACATTAGAAGAAGACCTTTAGATTGAGTTGGCAAATGACCAAGCTGTAAAGACACTGCAAAGCTTTGCTTTGGAAATGTATTGAATATGTAATCATACGAATGGACATATTAGAGGGCATTCCATGGTATCCGAGGGACTGAAACTATTTGTTTCTTCATCCTTGTATATTTCATCGACAAGACATTCTAAACTGGGTTCAGTTATATTATATAGACGGAATGGGATGGGCTTGCAGCCCAAAACATCACTAAGCGGGCCATTTTAGGAAGCCCATTTTAAATAGGGGAATCTGAGAACTTCTGAAGAGAGCTTCAGCCTGTGTTAACAGGCCCAACCCAAGCAACGGAGAAAGATCAAGGAGATATTGCACGCGCTGTAAGGGTGCGTGGAAAAAGAAAGTTAAAATCTTTTCTATCTCGGAGGATAACGTAACACTTGTTAACTTAAGGGTGACTCCCTCCTCCCTAGTGTTTTAGTGGAGTTGACCTCCGTAACCATTCCATTCAATCCAACGTCCGTACACTTCACTTCACACGCATTACACAACTCAATTCAGGCTCAACTCTTAACTCTCTATCGTTTTAATGTCTATTCGTTCCCCTTAAACCACCGCCGCCGCTCTCGTCGTCGACAACTAGTTTAGTCAACCTCTCGATTTCTATCTTACTTATCGCACACATGGTCGAGCAAACCCAAATCCAAACCCCAACCCAGCGACAGCCTCAACCCCAACCTGAAACCCAAACCCAGCCACAATCGCACCAAGACTCCGCCCTTGCAACCATGGCAGTCCCAACGAGCCAACCGGAAACCACCGCCGACAACGTTGCCAATGTTCCACCTCAAACTTCATGTCCTCCGTCAAAAATCCCGTTACGTCCTCGAAAAATCCGGAAACTCTCTCCCGATAACGGAACGGACCTCATCAGTTCATCTCAACTAGTCGTAACGACCAAAACCGAATCGTCTAAAACCGCATCAACAAGATCCTCAAAATCCAGAATCACTCAACAGCAACAATCCCTAACTGTTCCCAGAATTATCGCACGGCCGTTATCGTCCGAGGGCGAAGTCGAAATTGCCATTCGCCATCTCCGTAACGCGGATCCGTTGTTAGCTTCGTTAATTGACCTCCACCCGCCTCCAACTTTTGATTCGTTTTACACTCCCTTTTTAGCCCTAACTCGAAGCATACTTTACCAGCAGCTAGCGTTCAAAGCTGGAACTTCGATCTACACGCGCTTTACCGCGCTTTGTGGTGGCGAAGCTGGAGTGGTTCCCGAAACAGTTCTTGCTTTAACCCCTCAGCAGCTCCGACAAAGGGGGGTTTCCGGGCGGAAAGCCAGTTACCTTCATGATCTCGCGAGAAAATACCAGAATGGAATTTTATCTGATTCGGCGATCGTAAATATGGATGATAAATCGCTCTTCACGATGCTTACAATGGTTAATGGAATCGGGTCATGGTCTGTGCACATGTTCATGATTTTCTCTCTTCACAGACCGGACGTTCTGCCTATCAATGATCTCGGTGTGAGAAAAGGAGTTCAGTTGCTGTACAATTTGGAGGAGTTGCCAAGGCCGTCACAGATGGACCAATTGTGTGAGAAATGGAGGCCGTACAGGTCAGTGGCCTCATGGTATCTCTGGAGGTTTGTGGAAGCTAAGGGAGCGCCTTCAAGTGCAGCAGCAGTGGCAGCTGGTGCGGCAATGCCACAGCAACAGCAGGAGGAGCAACAGCATCAGCAGCAGCCGCAACTTTTGGATCAGATAAATAGCCTTATGAACATTGGGTATCATGACTTTCACATCAATTCTTAGTTTTTGTTGCATGTTTATAAATTTTGATACTTAATTTTGAACTATTAATTGTGTAACAGCTTAGTGCTTTCTGTTACTACTCACAATGTGAGTGGTTCTTTATTTGATTGTGGTTATTTTTCTTTCATTTTCATTGTGTATTATAGTTCAAGTAATCGTAGTTCTTGGAACCCCGTTGCCTGAGTGGGTGCTGGTCTTCTTGAGTTCTTGTTTATTGTTCAGTTACTTTTGGACCAATCATTTACTTTCTCAGTATAAAATGAATGTTTAAAACCTGGAAGATGTGGGTTTCCATTTGGGTTATTTATTTATTTTCTAATTATTGCTGAAAGAGGCTTGGTTCTTCAAAATTGTTTGAGGTCCTATAAGGGATCTATCTTGTGAGGATCTGGTTCTTTTGAAGTCTTTTGAATATTGTTTTTAAATGCTCATTCATTGTGCTTTTCTTATCACTTGCAAGCAGAGCTCTGTTTGTTGAAGGCACACCCCCATTGTCTTGTCTCTTTCCTATTATTTGGTTCATGTTATATTCTGAAACCTGTGATTTAATTATGACCTTCTAAATAAGGTTTTAGTATGCTAATCTCCAAATATATTCAAGTCATTAAAGCATTAGTTTTGCCATATTGCTTCGAATAATTCATTGATATGGCTTTGTCATGAGAGTGTTAAGTGTTTACCTGTATTGAGATGGATGCCTGTGTAGTAGCATGAAACTGGATTCTGTTATTTTATTGGACTCGAAGAGGTGGAAGAAAAACTTTCTGTTTTTCATTCAATCATAATAATATGAATCTACACTTGAAAATGTTTTGGCGCTGGGCAATGTAAGGATAATGTTGACACTTGGAGACAAAGAAAAAACAGACTTCATTTTGAAACAGTTAATCTGTGATTGAGTGCACAATTTTAGGCTGATTTTACCTTATTCCAAAAACAGAAAAATCTTCTTCAAAGTTGGAAAATGAAAGAAAAAATATGGGAACTTCTCAACTTTTCATTTGAATTCATATAGCCAGACTTTTTTTAATATATTTGGTCTAGTGTCCAGGCCTGCAGGAATCTTGGAAATGGAATTCGTAAGACCATGCAGCCAGCCTTTCCATTTAAAAGAGATTTCAGATAGATGTGTACAATTTGGCCCAGTATAAGCAGTTTATTGCCCAGTGATGGGCATCTTGAGTCACCTACCTCTCCTTTGAAATCAGTTGTTTTATGTATTACTTCTAGTTATAATTAATGTAATGCTCGATAATGATATAGACATAGTAAAGGTTTTACTAGAAAACTTCTCTGTTAATTATTATTGTGCCTGTTTATGATGATTTGTTAACCAGGTATTCCCTTATCTTGTCATATCATTAGGGCTTCTGCTTGGAAACAATAATAGGAAAATTTAAAGAAGTTTTTCAGTCATCTCTGTCAATTGTTCAGTTTCAAGTGAAAGGATTCAAAGCTATGCTAGTGTACTCATGGGAAATGTCTGCTGGAAGTTTGGATATCCAAGGTACTGAATGTTCACATTTCTACCTGGTAATTATACTCTGAGATTAAATAAAAATAATCTGTGCTCTAGTTCATTGTTGTAGGACACCAATTTTCAGTTGTCATTGGTCTCTTATAGGAAACTACAGAATGAAATGCTTCAGTGCTTTGACCCTTAACTGTGATTCGGTTCCCTGTCAAACTTTACTATATCTGCATTGCGTCTTTGTAAATCTTGACTACTTCGTTCGTGTGTGAATTGGACCCTCATCTTCTTAATCAAATATGCAGTTTAAATATATGCATGGCAGCTATGCTGATACATTCATATGGGGGTGACGATGTTTATGATTTTAACAATAGATAAGAAATCATAGACAACCATATTGGTGTTATTGAGTGGAACTGTGGAATGAACTTGTCGAGCTCTCATGATAGTATAGCAGAGACTATTAATATTCTGATGAGACATGTAATCAACAAAAGTCATTTTAATCTGTACAACTACCTACCATGTTTCTGCAACCATGGGAAATCATCTTTATTACCAAGCCAGCTAATAATAATTCAGCTGAGCTTGCAGAAATAATATATTACACGAATGTGAAAAGGGAACTCATTTTTTCATTTGTCTTTTACGAATTTATAACTTATCCAGGGATTGTAAAGGGGGCACCTCTTCAAGAATTATGATTAATTGTCGGGATCACATTTCCGCATAATATTTGTAATTAACGCTGCATCCCTGTATTGCAGTTCAGATCACTTGAGCAACTCTGTTTAAAGAACTAGTTGCGTCTGTCTTTATGCATATTATGAAGCATCAATGATGAGTCATATTATAGAATATCCCCATGGGACAAACTTGGGACAAATGGGTGACATGCTGGAATCAGTCCAGCGTATCTGGCATAGGATGGAAGAGTTCGACAAGAACATAAAACACCAATAACGCGACGTTCATGTATAATTAATTTTTGAAAGCTCGGTTCAGCACAGGATCAAAGTGGTATCTGCTTATTCTTTCTAGTATATTTCGTTTTTTCAGTTGATGTCAACATAAAGCTCAGTTCTGAATATTAATTTATGCACTCTTCTTCACTATAAGATGGCCTAAACTTAAGGTGATTACTTGGCAATGATTACACTATAAGCAACATGAACTACGAGAATTATGTACCCGAACTACGAGAAGTATGTACCTTACTTTCCTAAACAACCTGTGGTTTCATCTCTACCTCCCAGTATGTGCGAACTTACCAGCCATCCGGTTCAAGCTAGCTTTTATTTGGGTTAAAGATGACTCGACTAACGGAAAATAGAGCTCAAATCTCACCTACGCTCAACAAAATGACTCAGTGCAGTCCATTTCTTCTCAATTGTCATTTTATGCCCACCGGTACAAGAGCTAGTTGAGATCATCCTTCGGTGCCAAAAGCCGGCCTTTTGAGCATACCTATGTTTCCTCCTGACCCAGCTTTCGCTAAAGAAACTGTCACCATCTCGTAAGAGTTCTCTTACAGACAAAGCCCAAAGCTGCCGTGGCTCACCAAAATTACATTACCAGTGTTGGAGAATATATCTCTTCGTCTTCTAACAATCGAAATCTTTCAGAAATGTTGCAGAATCTAATGTGGATTTCTACAGATGACATCAAAAACAAAAGGGTTTATTCGAATACGAGTTCTTTACAGTATAATGGCTGCAAAGCAGGTATTTGATTCAGTACACTTCAGGTTCAACTGGGATTCCGAAGCCGGTGCTTATGACAGCAAGTTCAGCTGCTCACAACGTCAGAACGGCGAGGAAAGCCTATGAGCTACATCAAAATAGTGTACTAGTTTCTTGGTTACCTCAATACCACGATCGTGGCCTCGTGTTTCTGTATCTGACCATCGTATTTGGTGCAACATGAGTGCTGACATCCCCTACAGCATTTGTTACACGGCCAAGAATATGGCTCGAGCTAATTACAAATTTCAAGGGTGCTTGCAACCCTGTTCCTTCATTCCCAGTGCCAATCGTTGTGAAGCTAGGTGGGATTGACAAGGGCACCTCACCAATAAGTCTATGCAGTATGAGAAACCTGATTCTCATTAGTGAGCCCATTTACAAGGGTTCTTTCGAACAATTCGTTGATTTATTTAAGCCTTTTGGGCTAAAACCGATAGTCTATCTCTCCATCTTACGGCTTAGCAGAGAACTGTACCATCGTTTCAACAGCCTGGAGAAGCAATGACAACCCTACTCTTAAAAACATTCCGTCTCAAAACAAGCTCTTACCAAGTGCAAGACTTGCTTCTCGATATGAAGAAGACGAGGACATGGAGATTGTAGTTGTAAATGAAGATACGTACGAGCCTATTGCGGACGGAATCGAGGGTGAAATTTGGGTCTCATCTCCAAGCAATGCCTCTGGTTACCTTGGTCATCCTTTCTTAACTAGAGAAATATTTGAAGCAAGACTTGGCAACATGACTACCCGAGGTTTTGTACGCATAGGAAATATAGGAATCATTAAAGGAGAAAAAGTTTTTTCTTCGTTACCAGTTGATGTTTAGATGTTATCAAGCTTGCAAACAATCAAGAGATACACCCTCATTACATAGAGACAACGGCTTATAACAGTTGTCCTGAGTATCTAAGTGGAGGTTGCCTTGCTGTATTTGCGATTTCAAGAACGATTGCCATTGTTGCAGAGATGCGGAGAAGTGAAAAGGATACTAGGTTATTGAAGATCATTTGTGAAAAGATCAAGCGGGCTGTTTTGACGGAAGAAAATATTTAAGTTGGCTAAGTGATCCTTGCGAAAAAGTGGACATGTTCCAAAAACAGCTTCAGGTAAAATACAGAGGTGGGCAGCTAAGGATAAGCTTATTGAAAGGTAAAAAGGGTATGGTAATGGAGATGCGATTTGACAACAATGACAGCATCTTAATGTCAACCCATGCAAGTAAAAGGAAAGAAGAAGAGAGAGAACTGAAGAAAGAAACGAAGTTTTTCTTCCCTTCTCAAGCTCTCAAACTCGTTCCTCATTGCTGTCTCTGTTGTAAGAGCATTGAAAGAATTTCTTGCTTTTACTTGTAGTGATTTATGAATGGTAATTGCTTGATTACCAAAGCAATGTTGGTTAATGATCATTTACATTCGATCTGCCCTAAATTCAAAATAATGCAAGGTGTTCGTAGCTTATTCGTTCGATGTTGTATTAGTGATTGACAGTTATCAGCTGTATATATTTATAAGGTAAGGGAGGAGCAAGGGTTATAGATTTTAAAAGAAATTGTAAAGTGAGTAATATGGACTGAAATATTACCATATTAATATTAGGGATTACAATGAATAATAGACAAAATAATAAAAGTTAATGTAATTAATATAAAATTCTCTCTATTAAAATAATAATTTTTAAGGATTAAAGTGAGTAATATGGAAATTAGTAGGGGTTTCTGTGATTATAATTTTTAAGGATTAAAGTGAGTAATATGGAAATTAGTAGGGGTTTCTGTGATTAATATGAAAATTTTAAAGATTAAAAAACAAAAAAGTTCCGTTGCCGGGAATCGAACCCGGGTCTCCTGGGTGAAAGCCAGATATCCTAACCGCTGGACGACAACGGATTTCTTATTTGTTTTATAATAATAATAATAATATCTTAAAATTTAAAATTATGTTATTCAATGAATACATATTAAATTATACCATCTACATCTCTAATGATCATCAAATTTATGATTTATTGAACACACTCCCTGCAGTCTCTAATTACATTCAATTTCAATTCATTGTTTAGGAAAGAAATCTCAGTTGAGGAAATAAATTCTGAAAATATTGAGAAATCAAATCAATTTATTTCAATTGATTATCCTCATTATATTATAAAGTTCGTTTGGTACGCACTCAATGTTAATCAATTGTAGTTGTGCTTACACAATAAGTGGGCAGGCAGACCCAGAGTAAAGCAACTCTGTGGTGGCCCAGCCCATCACCTCAGTTAGTGTTGTCCAGTGCTGTGTTCTGTACTGCTAGCTCAGCCTATAATTGACGAATTTAATGTTGCGTTGAATATGTGCTCTCTCGTATAACTGGATTAGTGTTTTGTTTTGACAACAAAATTGCATCAGACTAATACTAGATTATGATCATGTACAGTACATGTACTTACGTATTAAAGTACACACTGCTTAACAAGGGATTAGTTACATAAAGCTGTAAGTAATATTGAAGATTAATTGTATTTGTATAGGTGTCTGTCTGGACTTAGCCATGTGTTTTGTGGGTTGGGAAATCTGAGAATCTGAAGTCGTAAAACAGATACATGTTAATCTAGTCTAGTATGGTAAAATTCGTAGCTGAAGAGACAGCTTGTATTGTAGTATTATGTTGAGTAGTTTCAGATTTCTCTTTACGAAGTTGCATTTCACCCAGAGAAAAAGAGATAAAGAAAGGAAAGAAAGCAGTAGGATGACATCATTAACGTCAGGATTTCTTTGTTCTTTTCAAATTTTGCTTCTTGTGTTGTGTTACAGAGAGATGAACAAGAGAAACAAAGAGATCCTGGGTAGAGATCCTGGGTACTGTTTAGGATTCTCACTTTCGAAATTCTATTGGATGAAGCTGTCGTGCACCAAAAATGAACAATGAAGCAAACAAGTACCAAAGCAAAAACGTGGAAAGGGAGGGAGAGACAAATAAAGCCATCGATTGCATCACGGAAAGGTAAGGACGTTGCTTGGGGCAAGCGTGGTTTGCCAGAGATTTTTACAGAAATGCGCTGTTCAGCTCAGCGCACAATAGCATGTATCTCTACCTCTCTTCTCTCTCTCTGTGATCTGATGCTTCATTTCAATTTGAGTTTCATACACAAACGCAAGCTACAGGACAAGCACAATTTGCACAGTACATGGACCATCCCTTTATTAACTTTTTCACCACTTGCTTTCTCTGTCTCTCTTTCTTTAATTTGTTTTTGCATGGGGTTCTTTTCTTAGCTAGCTTCTAATGCTATGTTTCATTACGTGTTTTTATTATAACTCAGGCTGATTTATCATAGAGATAACAAGTTAACAAAGCTACGTCGCATCGTCAATTGAAAGCTGTGTCTGTGAGTATACTGTAATTGTGTTTGTGTTTTGGTCATCTTAGAGCTAAGGTCAGTACTCTCAAGTGTGTTAAGATCAGAAGAAATAAGGAAGAGAAGCAATAATGAAGGAGGAAAGGGTGGGTCCCATTTGGCAGGGCGTGGGGGAGGGATGAACATGACATTGTCGGAGGAGACGTTTTTGCAATGAAAAAAGAAAAAAGCTTCTTAATAATCTCTATATTTTCTCTTTCTCTGTCTAAAAGTTGTCCCTTATCTCCCTGGCTTCATCACAAGCAACCATGTTGTCTCTTGTTGGATATGTAGTTGGCTTGCTTGCTGGAAGCACTGAAGCACAATCCTAAACCTAAAGCTTATAACTCATCCCCCCTCCAAAAACTTCTCTCTCTCTCTCTCTCTCTATATATATATATATATATGTATTTTCTCTTGCTAATTTAGAATAAGTTTAGGGCTTGATGATGGTATAAAGCTGGAGCTGATGCTGCAGATGCTTTGCTGTTCCAGCTGTAAACTGTGAGTTTGATCCCTTTCAACTTTAATGACTTGTTTGTTTTTTTGATGCAATACATATTTATCTTTATTCGCCATAATAAATATCTTTCTCCCTTCTCTCTCTCCCTGTGCTATGTCTTAATCGCTCATTCAAACTCATTCAAACTCATTCACTTGAACGAAACTATTGAATTTAGAGGCATCGGTCTGTGGGTGCTGGAGCGTAATGTTGAAATATCGAGAATAAGAGAGTGAAAGGCAAAGATATCTAGCTAGGTAAGCTATACTTTCATCTGTTTTTAAAAGCATGGGGAAGGTCCAATATTAGAGAGCATCAACATCTATAACAGATCAAGACATTATAGATTTTGTTGAGAAGACTTGTGGTTTGCTGCATGATGATGGAGATAAAGCAAGAAAATGAAACAAAAACGCCCGGCCCGGAAAGAAAGAGAGATGGGAACAATAATGGTACGTCAGTCCACAGTTTCCCCCAAACCCTAGATCATTTACAACGACAACCGTCACTTGGCCAAGGAAGATCTCCAAACCCAGATCAAGTTACTGTCACCAGTGCCACAATTGCATCGATCTCCACCGGATCAAACTCGAGAACAGCCCTTAATATTAGGTACCGAGAATGCCTTAAAAACCACGCAGCCAGTATTGGTGGCAATGTTTTCGATGGCTGTGGTGAGTTCATGCCTAGCGGCGAAGAAGGCACTCTTGAAGCCTTAAAATGTGCTGCTTGTGACTGCCACAGAAACTTTCACCGAAAAGAAGTCGATGGAGAGACCCAATTCCCTGGAAATTCTGGTAGAAGAACTATAATGCTTAACCCACTTCAACTACCTCCACCATTGCCATCCCCAACCATGATACATCATCAAAATTATACAATAAGCATGCACACCAATCCATCAAGTGCACTTGTTGCACCGATGAATGTCGCTTTTGGCGGTATCAGTGGGGGTACCGAGTCTTCAAGTGAAGATCTTAATATTTTCCACTCAAATGCTGAAGGAATACAACCACCACCACCACCTCCTTATGTTTTGTCCAAGAAACGCTTCCGAACAAAATTTACGCAAGAGCAGAAAGATAAGATGATGGAGTTTGCAGAGAAAGTGGGGTGGAGGTTTCAGAAGCCAGATGAGGAGGAAGTTGAGAAATTTTGTGCTGAAGTTGGAGTGAAGAGGCAGGTTTTCAAGGTTTGGATGCACAATAATAAGAATAATGTGAAGAAGCAAGAGTCAGACCCAGTGTAAAACAGATGCCACAAAGCTTGTTTTGGTTTGGGAGGCGAGTAGAAAGGCCACATGTGAGGTAAGTAAAGATGATAAGATATGGATTAAAAATAATTTAATTCACAGATTAGAGACCTTGGTCAACTATTTGTATTCAGATTTAATCCTTGTTTTCATCTCTTTTCTAGCATTGTTCTAAACAAATTAAGTTCTTGCGCCAAGTATTTTTTCCCTTTTGGTTATATTTTTGAGTCTCTTTCTCTCTGCTGTCTTAAATTTCTCAAAACACACTTCCAGGCAAGGAAAATGAAATAACATATCATGATATGTGTTGTCCTTCCTTCATATTCAATTAACGAGGAGGAAAACGGTGAGCTGAAAGCATGGATGAGTAATGAGTTGATATACAGTTTCATGAATTTTTGGGTCTGTATGTGAATGGAACATCAGTTGGTTTGGCAGAAAATTGAATTTTATTGCCAGCCTGAATTAAGCAATATGTATATATTCACACATTTATGTGGTTGTTTGATCAGAAAAATGTTTTTCTGTGTCACAAACTAAACCAAAATTTGGTAATAAAACGAAAGCTATTCGAATGAGTCAAACAAACTAATCTCCAATTCTGGAGCTGGATATTAATGAGGCCTGCTAGCTGCTGCTCTTCATTCCATATGCATAGCCAAAGGCAGACCCCCAACCCCCCTCATACATTTCATTTTTGGTCAAAATAATAATTGCGATCCTTCAAGACTCATTGATGTATTCATTTAATTCTGAAAAAGTTTTAATTAATTAGTCTAATTCTTTTTTTGGCCATAACCGCATATGAGATCTAAATAAACACTTATTAAAGCAACAGTTTACAATTGCTTTAACAATATGACCCAGATAACAAAAATCTGCTGAAGGAGGAAATCATCTATATATCCAAACTCTCCCGCAGACCCTCAACAGGTTACACGACTAGTAATTTTTTGTAAACACCTAATTAATTAATTAAGAAGATAGGTTAATTATGTGGATGTATCTTCCACATCCTATATATATATATATATCTATATATATCTATATATATGTTCAGAGTCAGACCTTGGGGGCTGGCGTTGGTGTTGGCGCTCCCGCTCCCGTTGATTTTCTCGAATTTGCATCTGAATTTCTTGTATCCAACATACGACTGCAACAAAATAATTGAACTGAGTCACTGGTATATATCCAAACTTACAGAAAGACTTCTTTAGGGAACTGCATAATTAATGGGCAAAGATGACAAGAAAGAAAGGCAAATTACCTAAATTTACTCCCAGCCCACTCAAACAAAGACATGGCGGAGCTGTGGGCATCTGGTGCAGCGTCTGAATCTGCTGACACTAACACTGCGTGGATTACAAGAACCACCATCAATGCAATTGCCAAAGCAACCCTGGACTTTGCCATTATTATTATAATTATTTTTACCTTTTTTAAAAATTTAAACTACGAATTATTACAATATAATCCACTAGTGTTAAGAATGGTTGAATTGGCGATTGTGTTGCTGTTATATATATAGTGTTTTGGGAAGCAGTTTGCTTTGCAGTGCTCACTGTAATAATAATGGCCATACACTTATCAGTTGACAGGTGAAATCCATGCAATTTTATTGGCCTTATTTTTAGTTTGTTAAATCATTCTTACCTCTATAAATATCCAAATTATAGGACAACAACACGAGCTCTGTTAATTAGTAGTATCTCGTCTTTATTTACTTGATAATTATACAACATTAAATATAACACAACATGGGGATGTAGCTCAGATGGTAGAGCGCTCGCTTAGCATGCGAGAGGTACAGGGATCGATACCCCGCATCTCCACTCTCATTTTTTCCCCGCCTCTGCCCCTCTCCTCCGTTTTATTCATTATTCATTTTCCGAAGTACAGGTTTCATAACACAAACACGTACTAATTAGATAAATTATTACAACAGCAACAGAACCCATAACACACAGTTTGCTTTTATCATTTTTGTATAACAATTAACGATATATTAATACCGGTAAGCAAGGTTGGAAAAACGACGACGAAGATTCACGTATTTTATACTTGCATGTCCACATGTTTTTTATTTTATTTTTTTCTTTACAGTTCTTCTGACAACGTATGCAGCTGAGCTTGCATGCATTTTACTAGAGCTTTAGATTCTTCAACCTGTACACACAAGTAGCAGAATCAGTCATTGGAGATTGTTAATTAGCGCAAATGATAACAATATTTTTAACCCCAAATGAAACAGGGCAAGATTTTACCCAAACCCAGAGCCTGCCTAATATGTTTATTATATCAGGACTTTATGTCCTGAAGTTTCAGCTAGATCCAAGGACCGCTGTTTCGGGAAAGTCTAGGGATTAATGAAGGGGTTACAGCTGAATGTGATGAATAGCAGATTATTCTTTCTTATCGTTACTGGAAGGAAGCACACCGTCTTGTTCTTATTATATGGTTTATAATATTAGTTTATTTGTCATAGTGGGTTGATCGCTTAGGATCATGTCCTTGTGCATGCGATCTAAAACAAGTGGGATTAGATTTCATGTGGGTTTTCTCTTAGGAAGTTGAATCCAGAATATGGGTAGACTATATATTTAATAAAATAGTTTTGTTGGAGAATGAACTGTAACTAACAGAAAAATAGGAAAGGAGAGTGGATGACATGTTAGAGGAAACGTGGACAAGTTACTACTTCTGAAAGTTATTAGTTAACAATGGAACTTAATAACTTCATGATATTAATATTTCAAGAATATGCAATTCACTTTTCACTTATATCATTCAACTAGAGTGGTAGTAAATTAACGGTAATTGCTGGCCCTTGTGAAATAGTATTAGGATTACATTACGATATTGGTGTTAGGACTTGGGTTTGCTGTGGTGTTTCATGCATGCAAATAAGAGGACAGATGGATAGAGTTACCAGGAACAGAGTTTGGTTTCCATGCATAATTAGAACAAAAACATTCTCAATTTTGTGTGAAATGAACTGTTCGTGAAAAGTATGGTTTTGACAAAGGATGAAGCTGATCAAGGACTAAAATCTTTATAAATAATTTGAATATCTCTTGCTATTGCTCTTGACTTGATTTGATGGAAAACGTTGGCCCTTCCCTTGCCCTGCCCTGGACTTGTAATTGACAGAATGGCATTATGACAGTATGCAATTCCAGAACACTGAGACAGAATATTCATATTTTACAGTAATGTAATAAGAGTTGGCAGTAGAATATATACCTTCGTCCATCAGCAATTCCTATGCAGTTGCTAGTGGCAGTGTTCTTGTAATTGGGTATTGGGAATTGGTCAGATTCTATAAACCTGAGATCCTCAACAAGGCGATCGTAGTGCCTTTTAACTTCCTCGGGAGACTTTCCACCCACAGCCTTGGACACATTTTGCCATCGTTCTGGTGTGTCCTTGTCATACACGGCCAGTGCCCTTTCGAATCGCTTGTTTTGCTCAGGTGTCCAAATTGACTCAGAACGACGCGAAGAAGCCAGAGAGCTTGATGCCATTTCTATTAAGAATGTGGGTATCGAGTTTTTGGAATACTACTGAAGCAAAAGAAACTAGAAAAGAGAAAGAAACGTGTGAGAGGAAATATTGAAAGTTAAAAGAGAGATCCCTTTAATTGGTCCAAGGAAGAAGACCCAAGTCAAGGGATGGTATGGGCAAAGAGCTTGGCAAGGCTGCTCCTTATAAGCAGTAGGAGGAAGAGGTGGTGGGTTAAGCAAGTTGGCGAATATTTCTTATTTATTTATTTATTTTGAAGAGATGCAACAAGATGGGATTCGCTTGCTTGCTTAAGCAATGAAAGGTTGTCCAGAAGGACAAGAATGGTATGAGATCGAGAATCAAATGCCAAAGTGTTAGCACTTTATAAAGTCTTTTCCTTGTCTTATATATATATATATATATAATATCATCAGTTGAGGGAGATCGAGTGGGATGCATATCTTTTAAGTATTTGACCAGCGGGTGGGGATTAGATCCCAATACCCATCTACCAACAGCATAGATGCGCCCACAGTAAGATATTCTGCCTCTCTTTTCAGTGGGGACTGGAGGACTTAACTTTCCCTTCCCTTGCTCATTTGATCAACTTGTTATAATATACCGTTTTCTAAGAAGAATATCTGTTAGTCAGTTGCTTAGGCCTGCAAAAAAGCTCACGTGTTGTATATATTCTGGTTTAAGTAGTTATTCAAATGTTTTGTACTTATATTTTAGGTGGTAGTTATTTTATTGTGTGTTATGTATTGAGTCATGGCGTAATTTTAGTACCATAATCTCTAAATTCAGTTTTTGTAAGACTTTTAAATGTAAGCTTTCAATTTTTTAATGAATTTTTAAGAATTTCCAAAAAGATTTCACTTGCATTTCTCTTATTCTTATTCGGGTTTGAATTATTTTAAAAACAAGTAATTTGCATTCAATTTATTTTTCATTAAACACTAATAATTGGTATCAGAGCATTCTTTTTAAGGGATATGTGAGTGAATTAGCTTAATTGAAATCAACAAATCGAAGCAAAAACCATCTTTTTATCAATCTCTCATCCTGTTTTCGTTGGAGAAAATTATTAAATTTGGACTGTGAGAATGGAGACTTACTTGGATGCTTGGATCTTTGGGAAGCAATGGAGGAGGATTATGAAATCCCTCATTTGCCAAACAATTCCACCTGGCTTAGATCAAAACTCACAAGGAAAGGAAAACCAAAATATAGAAGGCAAAAACATGTTTGTTTGCTGTCTTATCACCAACTATCTTTATTAGAGTTATGTCCCTTAAGATAGTAAAAGTTATATGGGATTACCTCAAAGAAAAATATGAAGGCGATGAAAAAATAAGAGGTGTGCAAGTTTTAAATCTAATAATAGAATTTGAGTTGCTAAAAATGAAGGGGTCTGAAACTATAAAAGATTATATAGACAAACTTTTTAACATTGCTAATAGGATAAGGTTACTTGAATCCGCACTTTCTAGAGTTATGCAATGATTTCGGTTCGACCCAGAATCGCCAAAAAACTGAATCGAAAAAATTAGCTTCAAACTAAAACTGATTCTTTTAAGATAAATTTTGGTTATAAAAAATCAAAAACCAATTTTTTTAGAGTAGGTTTCACTTCTAAAAATTGTGGAACCTAAACCGAACAGAAGAACCAATTCAATTTAAAAATAAAAAAATATATTTTTTTAAGTCAAATGAATTAAATTTCATTTCATATTAAAATATAAACTCTTAATAGTTGAATTATATAGATAAAGTTACACAATTTATTAAAGAGAATACTCTTTATTTGTTGAGTTACATAGAAAAAATTAATCAATGTGTTTATAATATTTTATTTAACTTAATTTATCATATTATTTGTATGATAATTTAATAAAATCGTGATGTGTATATATTTATTTTAAAATTGTCAAACAAGTTAACAATTATAATAAATAAATATATACATGATATAATATTATTATATATATAATCGTACCATCATAAAAAAAATTAAATTTATCTTTTAGTGATGTGTAATATTAATTCGAGTAATAATACAATATTTTATTTTCAATAATTTATCGTATATCAATTCTCTTTAATAACTTATTTCTCCTATCTTTTATTCACTCAATTTTTTGTAATGTATACAATACTTTTATAATTTAGTTTTATTGATTTTATTTTTTAAATATTTTTTTTATGGAGTTAAAAATTAAAGAAATTGAGATAATTGATAAATAAAGTATCCTATTTTCGAACCGAAATCGAAAAAAAAGTACCTTATTAAATATGGTAGGTTCCGATTAAGAACCGAATTATTTAAGGTAGGTTCCGGTTCCGGTTCTGGAATCGGTTTTGCACAATCCTAATATTTTCTAATTCAAGAATTGTTGAAAAAGATCCTTGTAACCATGGCTAAAAGATATGAAGCAACAATTACGATTTTAGAAAATACTAAAGATTTATCTAAGATTACCTTGGCAGAGCTATTAAATGCCTTGTAGGCATAGAAGTAAAAAAGACTGATGAGGTAAGATGGTGCAATAGAGGGAGCCCTATTAGCCAGGCACTAAGATACTGAAAAAAAAAATAAGAAGATAAAGAACAAGAAGAATTTACTAACAAATAGAGAAGGCTCAGTTAGCAACCATCATAAAAGTAAAACAGTAAGCTCGAAGGGAAACTACCCTCCTTGCAAGCACTGTGGGAAGAAATGTCATCCACTCTTTAAATGTTGGAGAATGCCTGATGCTAGATGCAGTAAATGCAATCAACTGGGTCATGAAGCTATCATTTGCAAGAACAAAGGTAAGCAACAAGAAGCAAATGCTCAAATTGTTGATGGAAAAGAGGAAGACCAACTCTTTGTGGCAACCTATTTTTCAAGCAATATTTTATAATGAGTGTTGGTTGATTGACAGTGGTTGTACTAACTACATGACTTATGACAATGATCTATTCAAGGAACTGAAGCTCTAAAAAATCATCAAAGTTAAAATTGACAATGGTAAGCACATTGTAGTGAAAGGTAAATGGACTATAACAATCACAAGCTGCTTAAGCACAAAAATGATCTCAAATGTCCTCTATGTCCCTGAAATTTACCAAAACTTAATAAGTGATGGTTAGCTTCTTGAAAAAGGATTCAAGATAGTTTTTGAAAACAGATACTGCTTGATCAAAGATACTTTTGGGCAGGAACTGTTTAAGGTGAAAATAAAAGGCAAAAGCTTTTCATTTAATCTAATGGAGGAGGAGCAAACTACTTTCTCAGCCATGGAAAGTACCACTGAAATTTGGCACAAACGACTCAGTTATTGTCATCACCAAGGATTGTTTTTGATGTAAAAGAAACATATGGCTAGAGATTTACCTGCTTTAGATGAAAACTCTCTAAACTGCCAAGCATGTCATTATGAGAAGCAAAGCAGGCAGTCATTTCCTAAAGCAACTTAGAGGGCATTAAATAAGTGACTTAGCAGGTCCTTAAAGTTTACATTCTCTAAAAGGTAGTTTCTATTACATTATTTTCATTGATGATCTAACAATGATGTGTTGGATTTATTTTCTGAAAAGCAAATCAGAAGTTGCTGGAGTGTTTTAAAACTTCAAGAAAAATATTGAGTATCAAAGTGGTTGCAAAATCTAAATTTTGAGATCAGACAATGGGAATAGTATGCCTCTGAAAAATTTAATATGTTTTGTGAGGAAGCAAGTATCAAGCACTAGCTTTCTACTCCATAAACTCCACAACATAATGGAGTAAGTAAAAGAAGAAATAGAGATACATCATGGACATGACAAGATGCTTGTTGCATAAGAAGAATCTACCCAAAAAAATTTAGGCTGAAACTGCCAACACAGCAGTATTTTTACATAACAAACTTCCCACCAAGGCAGTTAAAGATCAAACATCATTTAAAGCATGGTATGGGTACAAGCCCTTCTTAAACTTTCTTAAAATATTCGGTTATTTGTACTTTACCTAGTCCCACAGGTCAAGCGTGATAACTTGATAAAATGGTTGTTTTTGGTATCTTCGTGGGATATATCACAATATCAAAGAATTACAAGGTCTTTTAGCCAGAATTTGATAAAATAATTGTTACCATAGATGTTCACTTTGTTGAAATTGAATAATGGAATTGTGAGAGTCTAAAAAATGTGAATTAAAGTGACTTCAAGCACATCTTACTTGACAGAACTCTCAAGGATCAGTCTCATGACTCATGGCAAAATGAGATTGAAAATGATACGCCAATTAGAGGCACAAGACTGCTCTCAGATATTTACCAAAGATGTAATGTTGCTGTGTGTGAGCCTATAGGGTATAAAGAAATAAAGGAAGATGAAAAATAAATGGATACGATACAGGAAGAGCTGCTTATGATCAGAAGAAACTATACATGATAGCTTGTAATCAGACCATAAGATAAAAAAGTAATTGGAGTCAAATGAGTGTTCAGAACAAAATTAAATGTCGATGATTCTATCAAAAAGCATAAAGCAAGGCTTGTAATCAATGATATGCTTAAGTTTTTGGAGTTGATTACTCAAAAATGTTTGCACTTGTGACTAGGCTTGACACAATTAGGTTACTTCTTACTCTTACAGCTCAAAAGAAATGGAAAGTGTTTCAGCTGGATGTCAAGTCAGCATTTCTTAACGGATTTCTGCAAGAAGAGATTTATGTTGAGCAACCTAAAGGTTTTTTGGAAAAAGGAAAAAAAGACAAAGTTTATTTGTTAAAGAAAACACTTTATAGCTTAAAGTAAGGACCACAAGCATGGTACAATAGAATAAACGATCACCTGATTTGTTTAGGCTTTAAAAAAAGCTTGTCTGAATTCACCCTCTATGCTAAGCATGATGGTGTTGACATTCTTATCTTCTCTCTTTATGTAAATGATCTTTTAGTGACAGGAAACAATGGAAATTAGACTGGTGAATTCAAGCTGAAGATAAAGAAAGCTTTTAAAATGATGACAGATCTTGGCTTGATGACTTACTTTTTTGGAATGAAAATCAAGCAGAGTCAAGATGAATTATTCATTTGCCAGAAGAAATATGCAAGATAAATTCCTAAAAAGTTTCATATGGAAGACTACAAGGCTATGAATACTCTCATGAATCAAAAGGAAAAGTTGATTAAAGAATATGGAACAGCAAAGGTAGAGGAAGCTTATTCCGAAGGTTTGATAGGATGTCTGATATATCTGATAGTAACTAGGCTTGATATTTTAAGTGCTGTAAGTATCCTGTCTCGATATATGCATTGTATAAGTGAAAAACATCTACAGGCTACAAAAAGTATTGTAAGATATATCAAGGTAACAATCAACTTTGGTGTAAAGTCTAAGAAATGCTTATACTTCAATATGCTTGGTTTCTCAAACAGTGATTGGGCAGGTTCAATCGATGACATAAAAAGCACATCTAGACATTGCTTTAGTTTTGGTTTAGGTGTTTTTTCATGGAGCTAAAAAAAGTAGGAGATTGTTGCACAATCAACTGCAAGCAGAGTTCGTGGCAGCAACTGCTGTAGTAAATCTAGCCATATGGCTAAGAAAGATTCTGAGTGACCTGCATTTTGTGCAAGAAGAAAGCATCAAGATTTTTGTGGGCAATCAAGCATCAATTGTCATTTATCATAATCCATTATTTCATAGAAAGGCTAAACACTTCAATATTAAACTATTCTTCTTAAAAGAAGTGCAAAAGAGTAGAGCAGTGACCCTTCTTTACTACAAGACTGAAGATCAAGTGGTTTATATCTTTACCAAGCCTCTACTAGCTAACAAATCTTAAAAACTTGGAGTTTGCAGCTCCTAATGCAAGGAGGAGTGTTAGTTAGTTGCTTAGGATTGCAAATAAGCCCACCTGTTGTTTATGTTTTGGTTGAAGTAGTTATTCAAATGTTTTATTCCTAGTTATTTTGTTGTGTGGTATGTATTGAGTCATGGTGTAATTCTAAGACCATGATCTCTAATTTCAATTTTTGCAAGACTTTTAAATGTAAGCTTCAGTTTTTTAATGAATTAATAATTCACAAAAATATTTCTCTTATTCAGGTTTGAATTTTTTTGAAGCAAGTAATCTACATTCAATTTATTTTTCATTAAATAATAACAATATGATTATTGATCTTTTGTACCCACGATGATATCTAAGTTAGAAATTCAATTCTTGTTACAGACGGGAGGATTGATAATTAATTCTCTTGTTTCTTGTTTGGTATTCATTCAATCTTGCATGTATTTAACATGTCAGCTTCAGAAGAAATCAGTTAATATATATGCAGCAATTTTGTTTTGATTTTATCAGAGCTTGCTTATCTGTGAAATTAGTACGTCACAGGGTATCGGAACTTGGAAACGGTGTTTTATGCATCGCCTTCTGAACAGGATACAGATTCATTAGCAACATTCCAAAGGGTGCTTGCTTAGCAATTTGGTAAGACGGGTGCCTGCGGCCGCGGCTTGCGGTGATAAGAATAGTTTTATTATATACGGGCTGCAATGTCAACCGGTGTTGCTCTGTAAGCACTATACTTCCTACTGAATGTGAAATACTCCAATTACTTATTGCCCTCGACACAATGTTTTTGCATCCTATTTCTCTGTTTTAGTTAACAAGTTACAATTATTACAAGAATTTTGCTTCACTTCTGCTCTGTTAACTTTAATGAATTAAATGAAGGCCTCTGCACACTTTCATAAATTTCCGTTTATGGAAAGGCTAGATTCCTATTACACGACATTGTTGATAAAATCTTTGCCTTTTTCAGTCGATTGTGGTAGTATACCTTAAAAGCTTGCCTTACCAAATAAAGAAAGAAGGCTTAGTGATGTTGGTAAGGTGAGAATCCGATTAACTTTGCAATTAATAATGGTCGTGCTTTATTCAGCAAGAATCTAATGAAACTATTTAGACAATTCACTTTGCCTTGATGATATATTAAAGTAAATGCAACAGGAATCTTTATAAAAGGACTCCAAATCTTTGATATTTAGAATCCTTATCATCTCAAGTCCACCTCTCGGAAAAGTTATGCCAATGGGTTCCTTTATTATTTCTCCCTTACCATTTGCAAAGTGATCCTTTCCTATGATTGGGACTGTTTTATTTTTTTCCCTTTACTTTCAAATGGGTATTTTTTTTGGGTTGAGGAAAATCGAAATGGATACCTCTTAAAACAACATGTTTTGGCAATATTTGAAGTTCACACCCATAATTTGGTTCGGCTGAATTTTCTTAATCGAACAAACACAATAGAGCAAGAGTATGTGACTTCTCAGGAGTTGGAGCCGTTTCAACTGAATACATGGTCCAACCATTCATGAGATAGCAGCAAAAGCAGGAGGACCACAATTAGAGGGAATCTTTGAATAAGAAGAAAATCTTTTATCATCGTTAAATCTACATGGAAGAAAAGCAGCTATCATGTCGTAACCAATGGGATGGAATTGTACATTTCTGTGCTTGAGGTGATTGATGATCTTTTTTCCATGGTGGTGGCGCATATTCAATAAATATAAGAGCTCAACCAATGATATTGCCTCGTTTTATTCTGATAAGTGGTGCATAAATTAAATACTTGCGTTAGCCCGAATAATATTTCCTTCATTGGTCAATACTTGCAATGATTCTAAAGTTGCTTCTCTTTTTCTTTGTCTTTTCAGTCTATCAAAATGCTGTGTTCTCTTTTCCCACGAAAGAGAATAACAGCTTGTAATTGTGCATTAACCAAATTGAACTTCCTGACTAATTTTGTTATTCTCTCAATTACCAGAAGTTTCTCTTTTCTCCTAAATCTGTTTAGTTTGTAGCTTTTGTATTTTTTATTCCTTGATGGCCGAGTTGACTTGTTGTCTATGAAGAATATTGTATCATTGTTAAGGCCAAAATAACATAATTCCTTAGCTTGGCTATGACTTGTTACTTCCGATATTAGGAGATTCCTGAATGGCATATTCCTTGTTCCAAACTTCGAAATTCCAAGACCATGTTGTTTCTATCACGGGCTTTATATATATTTGTAGCACTTTTCTGGTGTGCATGGCGCCATTGGTCTGTAATGTAATGTTGGGCCTGACATTGAGGTGATTTTGGTAGCTATATGAAATGAGCCCATGATGCTGAAAGAAGTCCGTATATTCATAGTCTAAGCTCAGGCCGAATACCGAGAGGGCAACTAAAACAGTAAAAAAAAGTTTTAAAAAACAACTGAGAATTGCAAAAAAAGTCGCAGACATTCACATTTGAGTTTATTCTTCTTCTAATGAATACATAGCAGTCGCGTCGCCATAGTAGAAATAGAATGGCGCTGGCCAAATAATGTGGCCTGGACTTTGGGGCTCTAAATAAGAACCGCGTGGAAAATCTTTGAGAATTATGTGAAGTGTGAACTAATTTATTCCCCTGTTCTAATCTGAGAGTGAGAGGCTTCATGTCCCTTTGTCCTGGCTTAGCCATAGTCGAGTACTATGTCGAGAATCTGATTGGTTACTTCTCAGTTTTTTTGCTTGAGGTTGACTGTAGACTAACACCTATTTAACGCTCGTTTTTATACACACATATATATATAATATTATTTTTCTTAATTTGATATTTACTCGTTGTAAGTTGACAGTTTGGGACCGCTGGGACCATGATAGTTAATGTTGTTATAATTATTTATTTATTTTCTTTTACTTAAATTTTGGAATTTACATTCAACGGACTCAGGAAGAGTATTGTTTCTTTGCTTTTCTTTACTTCATGTGATTTTCTTCACTGATTTCCCTGCCAAAAAACATGCATACAAATTCTGTCTCCTTGTCTATCCTTGTCTAATCACCAATTCTATTCTGGAATGCAGGACTTGTTCTTTTTGAGAAGCTTTTAACTTTATTTAGACATGAGTTTTCTTTAATAACCTCGTTTGTCATATTCGTTCGAGGTAATGAATAACTGCTCAACGTTTTCAGAAACTTGTGTTTGGCTTTGTGTCACCTGTCTCAACTAGATAGTTTTAAGGATTTCGTGTTGTTGGGTTGCTGATAATGTTTTAACTTCTGTGATGCTTCAATATAGGTTTTGTTCTGGATTGGTTCGTCTTTTTGCATGCTGATGGGTGTTCTGCTATTCGAGTACTTGGTTAGTTTAATTCATTCTTGAAGTTTTTCCATGGCTTTTTAACTTTGTAGAACAAAGAATGTGAGACCCGCCTAAATTTGTACAAACTTGGTTTTTATTTGCTATTCGGGTTACTTCAGCTAGTAATAAGTGGATTATGGTTGCTTGAGTTGTGGCTATTGGGTCTGAAACAGACTCATGGGCTTGTTTCAGCTTAGATTTATATGATGATCTTGGTGATAGCATCTTGTTATCACCCATATTTGCAGCCAGAATTTTGTTTTTTTTTGGCTTCCTGTTGCTCAATCACAAGCTAAACAACCTGATTAAACAAAGCAAACTATGGTTTTGTTCAACTTTTCTGATGGACAAATTTTCTAAAAGAAATGATCATTTTTCAGACACTCAAATTGTTTGTATACGTGTGCAGATTAAGGGAACTTTTGGCATTGGATGGAGTGTAATGTTGCTGAATCTGTGGAACTTCCATATTACAATACCGTCAAGGTAAAATCAGACACTTTGTCTTAAAACCCATATTTCTTTCATTTGTTCTACAATGATCCTGATGGCATACTTTCAAATTGGAATTTATTCAATTCAATAGCCTTATATTATATGTTAACTATTTATTAGTGTTGAGTATAAGGAATATCACAAATTTGTCATCTGTTCCTAATTGTTTTTCCTTTTCTGCGTTGATGTGTAGCATTTGAAAACACCAAAAACCCATCAGATGTAGAGTGTCTTATCCACATGTAATCAGGGAAAAAACTGCTGGAAATTCTTTGTATTGCCCTTGGCATAACAGTACTAGAAGCAAAATAACATTATGAGAACCGCTGTATAAGTTTATTCAAACAGTTTGTATTTGACTTTCTTTGTCCAATTTACCGGAGAATTACATTAAAGTTGGTAGATTCTATATTTAAAAAATTAAGATGTTTTACTAGTTCCAAGTACTTGCTTTACTTTCTTTTTGATGGGTGTTTAGGGGATAAAGTATGAAATCTACTTTATTACATGTATATGACTATTGCATCAATGCAGGTGCATCGCTTGATGTGTGTTGAGCTGAACAAGTTCATTTATAGAATCTCACTAAAATATTCTGATATTGAATCTGCTCGGCCAAGTTGCACATCGGGAATACATGCGCTTTGCTCCTTTAACGATGCAGTGAATAAAGCCAAGTTACTTATTCGGCACTGTTCTGAATGTAGTAAACTCTACTTGGTATGTATATTAGTTACACCTGTGATACAAATAAAAGGTAAAACCGGAAAACATATACCTGAATAAGCAGACGCTGTTTCTTTAAATTTTAAGTTGAGGCTCATTTTTCTGAAGAGTAGGTCTTAGAATGGAAAAAGCTTTGCATATATGCAGAAGATATACACAGATTTATATACTTTCTTCTTAATGCACCGTGTTTGTAACTTGTATACTTTTGTCCTGATCTACACAGAATGTCTTCCCAGACAAACACAACTTCACAGGCACATCTAATGTTTTCATGAATCCTTATTCATTTACTACTATCCTAGTGTCCTTCCTTTTTTTTTTTTTTTTTTTTTTAATTTATAATTTTTTTCTTAAGTATAACATGTTCAATGAAAATTTTTCAGGCACTAACAGCTGATAAGATACAGTTGAGATTTGAAAGAGCGCGAAACACTTTGGAGTTATGTTTGAGCCAAATTGAAAATATTGTTCCACCATTGTTGGGTGCAGAGGTATGCTGCTAGAAATCCACTGTTGCTTATTGGGTTGGGCAGTTTCATTTTGACGTGACTACCACAATCTTTTATTTGCCTTGTCACTGCTACACTCCTTGAACTTTTGTCTTTTAAAACTTTTCTATTTTGAAAAAAGAACAAAAATCAGCATTGAGTATATTCAGTTTTCTGCAGATTTCTGGAATTATTCATGATCTTAGGAATGCAGAGTTTCCTTTAGAACCGTCTGAACATGAGGCTGGGAAAGTTGTACGCGAGCTACTTCAGCGTGACATAGCTGCATCGAGTTCCATAAACCAGTTAGAACTTGAGGCTCTTCAATCTGTTGCCTTAAGGCTGAATATAACATCCCCAGTAGCTCTTTTAATAGAGAAACGATCTATTAAAAGACTAATTGATAAAATTAGAGATACAGATACAATAAAGAAGAAAATCTTGAAGTACCTCTTGTATCTTTTGAGGAAGTATGGGGAACTCATTTGTAAACACAATACTCGTACAGTTGCCTTGCATGAAGAGCACGAAGGGTGGGATGAGACCCAAGCTGATGGATCTGGTATGCTTGAACCTCCTGAGGCATTCAAATGCCCCATCTCGATGAGACTGATGTGTGATCCTGTTATTATCTCTTCTGGGAAGACATTTGAACGAGTATGGATAGAGAAATGGTTTGATGATGGTAACAAGACCTGCCCCACAACTTTTATGAGGCTGGACAGTTTGTCCCTTACTCCGAACTTAGCAATGAAAGGACTCATTTCGAAGTGGTGTTTGGAACATGGAATCAACATTCCAGAGCCACACTCACATCAATTGCATGCTTTTGTTTCTTCAAAGAAAACTTTATCTTCCAGCTCCATTGCTAGCAGTTCCATTGCTAGCAGTTCCATGGGTAATCTGTGCCTTCATATTAGTAATGTGTCATTTCGCTCTTCTGATACAGATCATAGTTTAGATCCATCAAATAGCAAGATAAATGATAGATTCAGGAGTAAATTGCCTCAAAAGAATGCAGATTCCCTCAGGTATCAATCCTCTAAAACTAGACATGGCACTGATTTAACCTGTCTCTCCCAACTTTCTTTTCGTCCCTGGGGATCCCAGTGTGATGTGGTGGAAAATGCAATAAAGAAACTGAAAGACAATGACCGGCCACATCATTTGGCATTTTCAAATAGCTATGCAAAGCCACTGATAAAGTTTTTGAAGGATGCACATGACTTACGCGATGTAAAAGCTCAGAAAGATGGAGCAGAGGTACTTTTGGCAGTTTTAAGCTATAGCAGGTAATACTTCCCCTTGGCCAGGTATTACTGATAAGATTTTTTTTTTTATGTGTGTGTGTGTGTGTGTGTGTGTGTGTGTGTGGAAGGTGAAGTAAATGTTTTTGGAATATGATGCATGTGTCGTGATTCATTCCTCTTGATGAGAAAAATGCGGTTGACAATGATTACTAGAAAACGGATAAAGATTGTCGTAAATGCACTTAGATGCCCTATGTTATCATTAAGTAGCTCGTTCATCTACCATAAGAACATCTGGTAGATGAATAAGTAATATCTGGTGATGGTAAAACATGATGGAACCAGCACCTTAAGAGCAACCACTTCTAGAACTTGGTCAGAATAGTTCCATCAGGCAACATATTAGAAAGATAAACTTGTAAAAGAGCTATAGAAGTTGCAATTGTGTTAAACATAATAAAGGGCACTGCTTGTTTATAGGACAAAAGAATTATATTTTTACTGTACTTACTAAGCCTGGTTTCTGACAAGGCTTTCACTTCTGTTCCCTGTTTATGCTTCTAGGTGTTTGTTACTGGAGGCATGAAAATATGTTCATAATTGCAAATTGTTACTTTTTAATTCCTGTGTTTCTTTCGCAGATTTATTTTCTTTATTTACTAGTATTCACTACAGAAGAAAAATACTTCATTCTGTTACTAATCAAATCAGTTGTCTCACACAGAGATGAAATGCCTCCCTTAGATGAAGATGAAATATACATGCTGGCATCTTTTCTGGATTCGGAAATCATGGAAAAAGCCCTTGCTATCATCGAATTGTTGTCCCGCCAACAATCATATAAATCTAGATTTCTGGCGTCTGGCATTATACCTTCTATCCTAAAAGTCCTCAACACTGGAGTGAGCAAATTCCATGAGCTGGCTATCAAGATACTAAGCAGTCTTTCCTGTAATGATGACATTGTTTACCACATCATATATTTGGATTGCATCCCAAAGCTGGTTTGTCTTTTGGAAGATTCCATTCTGGCAAGATACAGCATTAAGATCATCAAAATGCTGTGCACATCTGAGGAGGCTAGGACTGCAGTTGCTGAAACCAAACCATGTATCACTTCCATTGCGAAGCTACTGGAAAATGCAACCAAAGAAGAAGAGGAACATTTAGTGGATATTCTTTTATCTTTATGTTATGAACGTGCTGAGTACTGTCAACTGACCATGACAGAGGGCATTATCCAATGTCTAGTCTACATTTCAGTGAATGGTAGTTCCAGAGGGAAGGAGGCTGCCGAGGAGTTGCTCATGCTATTGGAATGTAATAAAAAAGGTAATAATGCTTCAGAATGTTCAATTCCTGATGATGCTTTGAGCCCAGACATGTCAGATGACTCTGGTAATCATTGTAAAGATAACAGAAAATCTTCCATGACATCTAGATTTCTGGGAGGAAAAATATCAAGATTTTTACATGCCAAGGGTTAGCTCTTCTTTAACCCTTTGTTGAGTTAGATGGTGCTGATCATGAAACCTCACTCAGTTCACTGACATTGATGCATTATGGTGGCCGCCGCCATGCCATTTGATGTCTTGCTGGCTAAAACAACCTTATAGGGAATGTAGATGTTTGTCATGCGTAGGAAGCAGCTTTTGTGTTCTTCTATACCAATTTTGGACCTGTAATTAGGGTGGCCAAAATCTGTTTAGATATCTTTTGGTCCAAAATTCAAATCAATTCAAAATTTTAGTTTGGACAAATTAATTATTAGAGAATGTTAATTTTATAAGAAAATTTTTGAATTGATTTGAATTTTGGACCAAAAGATATCTAAACAGATTTTGAATTTATTAAATTAGTGAATAATTACTTAAATTTTAAATATTGAAAGGAAATTGTTGAATTTAGATATGTAAATTGTATTTTCACATAAAAAATTTACAAAAAATCATCTAACTTAAAAATTTCCGGTCCGTTTCAATTATTTTTTTTCAAATTTATCCAAAATCTAAAAAGTTGAGTTAAATTAATGTCATATAGGTATTTATATACAATGGACATTTTTTCAATGAACAAATATAATAAATTTTCAAATTTCATTAACACGTTAATACTTAATAATAAATATATAAAATATTTTAAAATTTTATTTTCAAACAAGATAAATAAAATAATTGTTATTTTATTATAAATAACTTAATTAATATCATGAGTATTTTTAAGATATTATTTTCAAGTATTGTCATCTCAATAGCCAACGTACTCATAAGACGATATTCTCAAAAACAATTGCCCCACTTGATTTATTATTTGTGAACTTTAATCGGAAACAAAAATTACGTGTAAAACTATTGATACTTAACCATACATGGTTATATAATTTCAAATTCAATATATTATTCAAATAATAAAAACAATGACACTTTAAATTTTCTAATAAAATTATAGAAAATGAATTTCATCTATTTCGAATAATTACGTTAAATTCATGCAAACAATTAATTATGGCATTGTGTATATATATTAAAAAATTTATACATACATGCTTAAATTTAAAATATAATAAATCATTTATTTTTTAATTTTTAAAACTAAAATCGTTCTAATTGCATATAACCATCCTACTTCGAAATTTAAATAATCGGTTACTTTATATTTTTTTCAATTTAACTTCTTTCTTAAAATCACCGCCTAAATAAAATTAATAATAATATTTATTAACTTAAAAGATAGCAATTAAACTCTTCTCTTATAATTTTTTTAAAAAATTTAAGCATCTTTAAGGATAATAAAATAAATTCTCCAAAAATCATTCGTCAATAAATATGTCCTTATATTTAATAATATTATTATAAAAAACAAAAGAATATAACCTGTTCATGCATGGATATAATCAGTAAGATCCCAAAACTATTTTCAATTTACATAATGGCCTAAAACTTTAATAAATTTAAAATATAACTCAATATAATTTTAAATAACCATTCTAACCTATGTGGGCAGCAAATCACACTATCACAGTTTGAATTTGTTCCTTGTGCTTGATCTATATATATATATATATATATATATATATATTAATATATATAAGAGAGAATTATAGAATTAATTTTAAAACAAATTTGATCAAATTTAAATTTATAAATATCAAATTTGATGTTTAATTATATTATTTTAATAATTTATTTGAAAGATTTAAAATTTAATTCAATAATTAGTTTCGATCGAACATTATTAAAAATTATATATATAATTATTATATTAAACTCTTAATTTATTATTTGTTGTAAATAAATAAATATTTACTGATAAATTAAAAAAAAAAAAAAAAAAGTCGATGAAGCATGAAAGTATGACAATGAATAAAATATTATTATTTAATAATTTTATATAATGTTAATAATAAATTATTTAATAATATAAATTTATATAATCAATAATAATGTCTTCAGGAAAAACCCATCCCTGTCTTCAGACTTGCCTCTACGCTCCATTCATTAAACCCTCAAATAACAGTCGTTTTCTTTCATCCCTGGTACTTAATTTCCGTTTCAGGTACACTCAAACTAACGCTTATTAGCGGCTAATTTGCTTTTGTGCTGCAAATATCTTTTTCTATTTTCCTTTTCGTTTTCCTTTGTTGCTGTGAGACTTTACTGTGGGGGTTTTGACATTGTATTTCTTTGTAGAAATGAATTTAAAGCTCTTCGTTTCTAGGCAAACTATTAAAAATTTATCGAAATTAAATGGGAGATTATTATATCCACGTTTCGATTCTTATAGAAATTTATCGACCATAGCAGCCCCACTATTACATTCCTCTTCTTCACCGAAAAGTGATGACTTCACTATCCTCCAAAACCCAGAACCCAGTTTGTCTTTCAAAAGATATATTCATTCAACTCAAGAAACTAAACTATTTTCCTCAAGTATTGACCTGAAAACTGATTCTGAGGAGGAAGAGGATGGAGACATGAATGAGTTTTTGTCAAGATTTGTATGGATAATGCGTGGGAAGATATCTGAGGCCTACCCGGATTCTGATAAGCAGACGACTGATGCTATGCTATTGATAATTGTTGGGAAAGTTGTGTCTGAGATGGAAAAGGGCGGTCTTGAGCAGATGCTTGGATCAGTAGCGGTTTCTCCATCTCAGGATTTTAGTGAGGATTTGTGGAAAACGGTGTGGGATGTGAGTAATTCGGTGCTGGAGGATATGGAGAAAGTGAGGAAGAAGGAGAAAATGAAGGGGTTTTTGCAATCCGAAGAAGTTAAGGACATGTGTAGGTTTGCTGGTGAAATTGGTATTCGTGGGGATTTGTTGAGAGAGCTTAGATTTAAATGGGCACGTGAGAAAATGGAAGAGAGTGATTTTTATGAGAGTTTGGAGCGACTTAGAGTAGAGGTACAAGCGCAAGAGAAGGCGGAGGAAGCAGAGGGCAAGGATGCCAAAGAGGGTGCTGGGGTTGAGGAGGAGGAGCCTAAGGTTGTCACTCTTCCAAAGAGACACGGGAAGATAAGGTACAGAATTTATGGACTTGATCTGTCAGATCCAAAGTGGTCTGAAGTGGCTGATAAGATCCATGAGAGAGGAGAGATCATTTGGCCTGAAGAACCAAAGCCAATATCTGGGAAATGCAAATTGATTACAGAAAAAATCCTTTCATTAAAAGAGGAGGAAGACCCTTCTCCTTTGTTGTCTGAGTGGAAGGAGCTTCTGCAGCCCAGCAGGATTGATTGGATCAATTTACTTGATAGATTGCTGGAACAGAATACACAGTTGTTCTTCAAGGTATACTGGTTCCTAAAGTTTCTTCATCCCATATGGTTAACTTATTTTGTTTTAACATGTTGGAATATTGAAATGTGTAAAAGGGACAAAATTGTTTATTAACTCTTGTCTGACCTTTTAACTATCTGCTTACAATTTTTCCACTTAAATATAGCACATTGATATGAACAATAATCTCATTCTGCTTGTTTGGACGATGAAATGCAAGTTTTCGCAGATGTAAACAATCGAATCTGAACGAAATTAATGCTTGGGATTTGGGTGTTAATATGAGATGACCATGATTTCTTAATTGGTTTCATGCATGAATGTGGCATAGAAGCCAAATCTAGCATTCCTTTGCTAGTATTACTATTGTTTGTTTAGATTGCATCATTTTTGCTTTTTATGCTGCTTTGGGGATTGTTGGTAGTTCATGACTGTTGTTCGGTGTATAAAAGGATTCACTGCATGTTAAATATAGAAATATGCCTGAAGGCCTGAATTTGAAATTTTAAAGTTATATTAAACAACTTCCAGTTAACAGAGCTTATTCTTTTGGAATTAGCTATTTTGATGTAGTCAACATTGAACGAATTATTTTGTAGGTAGCAGAACTTGTGTTAAGTGAAAAATCTTTCCAGACAAACATTCGTGATTACTCAAAGCTTATTGATGCCCATGCTAAAGAGAATCGTATAGAAGATGCTGAGAGAATTCTCAAGAAGATGAATGAGAAAGCTATCCTGTCTGATATTCTGATGGCCACGGTTCTGGTTCACATGTACAGCAAGGCTGGCAATCTTGACCGTGCTAAAGAAGCATTTGAGAGTTTGAGGAGCCATGGCTTCCTACCGGACGTGAAGGTTTACAACTCAATGATCATGGCATATGTAAATGATGGCCAACCTAACTTCGGTGAGTCATTGATGAGAGAAATGGAGGCGAGAGACATAAAGCCCTCAAAGGAGATTTTCTTGGCATTACTTCGGTCATTTGCCCAACGCGGTGATGTTAATGGAGCTGGACGAATTGCAACCACCATGCAGTTTGCAGGATTCCAGCCAACTTTGGAGTCTTGCACCTTGGTTGTGGAGGCTTATGGACAAGCTGGTAACCCTGATCAGGCAAGGAGCAACTTTGATTACATGATAAAACTTGGGTACTGGCCTGATGACAGGTGCACTGCTAGCATGATTGCAGCCTACGAGAAGAAGAATTTACTGGATAAGGCCTTAAATCTGTTGTTGCAGCTTGAGAAGGATGGATTTGAGCCTGGACCTGCTACCTATACTGTTCTTGTGGATTGGTTGGGTAAGCTGCAGTTGATTGATGAGGCAGAGCAACTATTGGACAAGATTTCCGAGCGGGGTGAGGCTCCACCTTTTAAGATTCATGTAAGCCTTTGTGATATGTATGCAAGAGCAAGGGTTGAGAAGAAAGCTCTTCAGGCTCTAGGAGTTCTGGAAGCAAAGAAGGAGCAAATGGGGCCAGTTGAGTTTGAGAGGATTATAAATGGGCTTATAGCAGGTGGGTTTCTGAAAGATGCTCAAAGGCTACGAGGGCATATGGAGGCCCAAGGTATCGCTGCATCTGAGCAGTTAAAGATTGCCCTAATGGCATCCCAATCCTTTAATAGTAAAAGACCATCAAAGAGATAGTTTGTTAGTCCCTGAGAAATGCTTCTCAAGCCTTCTGCTGGCAAGAGACTGACAATCGGTTGATTTGGGATGTTCTCCGTAGAGGAGTGAGTTGAGTTTTTTAATCTACTTTATCATCTCAATCTTATTTTGTTCTCAGTTTTGCCTTTGTATCCATGCTCAAATAGATATAATGCATTTCTTTTTCCCTTTGTTTTTTGGACCACAATATGCCGGTCCTTTGTGGTAATTACTTGAAAAAAGTAGGATTGTAGGCTTCTTTTTTTGTAACAATTTGTCTTAATCATTTTTCAGATCTTCGATTTTGTGCTGAATAGCTGACTTATTTTCATCTTAGACTTTTTGGCATTCCAGAAATTGAGAATTATAGCAGTACAGATTTTTCTACTGAAATAAGAAAGTACATAGCCTAGGTTCGACATTCATGAATGTGATTGTATTATTTTTGACTTGGTTCACATTGATAAATGGGATCAATCAACAACTACTTGGCTAAGGGATGTTCTGTCCTATTTTCGTGTACTTTTGGCCAGACTGAAATGAGCTTGGTGTTGGACAAGATCACAAAATTACGGTTCCCCTCTTAGAATCCGTCATGAGATTCTAATGGTAGTCTCCTCTGATGAACTCATTCAATCGTTGTAATTCCCCACTCTGGTGTTCCACCACTGCACGGACCACATCTACAATTGAAATCATGCCAACAATTTTCCCATCTATTACTGGAACATGCCGTATCTGATTGTCTGTTAACATATAGAATTGTTAATAATTTCCTTTCATGATTTATTCTCTTCAGATGACATGATAAATAACTCAGTTCCTCTGTTAATTACCTGTCATGAGCTGCATTGCTTGAAGAACGTTTGCATGGGATCAGCGTAATTAACTTATTCTGTTCAGGTTATAAATTTTAAGGTATGTTATGTTCAGATAGGAGAATGAATAATTCATCGAATCACCTGAGCTGACAAAGGTAGTAAGATTTTACCTCATCGGTCATGATTTCTGCAACCCTTGTGTATTTAGGTGATCTTCCCTGCCCAACGATTTTCCTCAAATATTCTGCTTGTCCACCATTCCAACATCAAAAAAATTCAGTTCTCTTTTTCGAATCAACAAGATGTCCCATTCAACAAAAGGGAAACAAACGTGTTACCACCTCTTTCTGTGAGAATTCCAGCAATGTGTTGTTGCCCTCCTGGTTTCAGTACCACTAATGACCCAATATTATGTAGTGCCATCTGCTACATAACAACGATGTTTGGGAATATGCATGTAAACTGAATCAAGAAAAAGAGCAAAATCCAATATCATTTTCGGAAGTTCCGTAAAAACATACATTTTCCACGGCATCATCTACAGTATCATCATAACGGCAGCGGAGCCAAGATCCACTTTTATCATCTCCCTTGGTCATCAAAACCTCAGCCACTGTTATATTCTCCAATCCCTTCTCTTCGACAGGCGAAGACGAAGAGGTCATACATCCAAAACGTGAACATGTGTTTCTTCCCTGGACAACATATCTTCCCTGGGAATGCTTCAAAATTGCACCCTTTAGTATTTCCTGGCAAGTTCGTACACCCCCAAATACTCCTCGCATTCTTGGCTTCGATTACTGAAATTGTAAAGATTAATGTTGACTCCATTGACGTTTAATATCATATATAATTTAAGCAATGATCTTACTTCTTTCTTTAGAATTTTAAAATGATAAGAAAATAACAAGAATACCCCTTAAGGGGTAGGTTGCATCCGTTGAAAATTCAAACGAAAGAAGGCATTAAGATCATACCTAGCCTGAAAAAGAAATGAGAGAGCTTGGAATTGATCGTAGTTCTTGTGACGGTGACACGTTGAAGCTCTCCCATTAGTGGCAATTTCTAGGGTTAAAACAGAAGAATATCATGTCGTGAAGTATTACTTGAGAAATAAATTTTCATTTAGTTCTTTACTTGAATGTATGGACAAAGGGAAAGAAATGTTTTAATCTTCTTTGGTACCTTGCTTCATTGCAAGACATGCAAGGAAGATTGGCTCACACAGCACAGGTGACCGACAACTAGAAAGTTGGGTCCGAAACAAGCTTCCTTTCGTTCTTTTGAAGCCTCGTACTACATTGAAATAATATGGTAAGTAGTTCCCTTGAAGCCTCAGGTTTTAGACAAAAGATGTGCTAATTTATTGAATCTTTCACTGGCTTGCTTTTCTAGGCTGCTAAAGATTTAAGAGAATATTACACAGAATTCTGTGTCTCTATTAGTATTAGTCCTATCCTAAAAGCAGTCTCGTCGTTTTCAGCAACAAAGAATATTACACAGAATTCTGTGTCTCTAGACCATTTTCAGCAAGACTTCAAAGTGATATGGTACTGCATAAAACAGGTTAATTCTGTCAATAAACAATTACTGGCTGCACATTCTTACCGAAAATTGGAAATTAGAGAGAACTTCAGGCAATAATCCTAAACTCATCACTTCCAATCAGTGTAATACCAACTTGCATAATTTATAGTGTCCGTGCGTAAACTATATTGCACTTGGGATATATAGATTATTATTTAAGAGATTGAGAGGGGCCTCTTCGAAAGATTCTCGCACAAAAATTATCCAAGATTGTAGAGGTATGGTGCATCTTCCCAATTTACAATACATTTATTTGGTGACGAAGGCCAAGAGGAAGAGACACACGAATACATCTCGCTTGTGAGAGTAACTTCAATGAGTTCTTTTTTTGAATGAATCAAGGGAAAAGAAGAATATTTCCCACATGTTTGGCTTCCCTGGGACTTTGCTTCTTTTGCATGAATTGTTTAGATCATGAATGAATCATGATCAATAAATTGTTTATTGAGATGTTGGTTATGACTAAAAGACTTGCACATTCGTACTTAATACTTATGGGTTAAATAAAGACATTCGAAAAAGCAATGTAATGCAAGGGAGTAGTAGAGCATGCCATTGATACCCATAGCTTGTAAAGGAGCTTCTTCACTTTTGATCTGTAACCCCGGTATAACCCTGAGTAAGTAATCTAGCCAAGAATTAAAGATTAGGCATATATCACTTGCATGGATTTTCACTTATGTAACAATGTAACTTTGCTTTTGAAGACGACAATCAGGTTAAGTATATGCTTGGAGTTGCCGAGTTGGAATGCCTTCAAGAGAAATATTCTTAACCATAAAATCCAAAACAGTTCCCAAAAGAGACAAAAAACCTGAAGGCAATCAAAATGAGATGCTAGACCTGACATTGAAGGAACATCTGCTTAAAGAATCCTTTTCTTCTCTGTTAGTATTCAAAGGTTTGTCCTTTCAAGTCTTCCTAAAAGAAAAGAAGCAAGTGAAGATTGTCAAGAAGAAGACACTCTACACTACAAACTTCCTTAAGAGGTTTCCAAGGAATCAAATACAAACCTATAAATACCATTCCTCAAATCAAATTAAAAGCATCACCTTCCACACGAACTCCAACAATAATCTAATCCAGTTCCATTGTTGCATTTTTTTTTTTTTATTTGATCATCTATGGCAGAACAAAGGCAACCATTCCGCTTTCGACTTCCTTGGCTGACAGCAATAACTCCTCGTCCTACACTTCAACCCCAACCGCTTCGTCCCACTCCTGAAATTCAAGCCCCGGCCCAGCCAACCAGCAGTGTCCCAGTTCAGTGGGGCCCATTTCGGCCTGCAGGGATAGCCCCAACACGGCCCCCTCCCCAGACCCAGCCAGCACCGAGAAGAGAACCTCAGCCACCATCATCATATCGCCCGCCCGCTGAATCCAGAGTTGCTTCCCAACCAGCATCACCATCTCGTGTGCCTCAAACTCGGGCTTCCTCTGTGCCACCAGAAAGCAGAGTCACCTCTCAGCCTGCATCTCCATCTCGTGCAACAACTCAAACCAGATCACCATCCCGTGCATCCACACAATCAAGGGCAGCCTCTGTGCCCCCATCTCCATCTCGCACCGCTTCTCAAAGCCAACCAGCAATACAAGCAGGCCCCCAGCCTCGATCGCCATCACCCTTGGCCTCTCAGAGTACAGGCCAAACATCCTCGCAAGCCTCCTCTCCGATGCGCAAATCTACGCAGGTGCAGCCAACAGACAGAGCAGTTTCTCAGGCCTCGTCTCCACCAAAGAAATCACAACCCTCAACACAAGACACCTCTCTGCCTACTGTTAATCTTACTCTGCCCCCATCATCTATCACTCGAGAGCGAGAATCAAAGCCAGCAGGAACTCTGCAAGTTTCACAACAGCCTCAACCGAGGACACAAATCAAATCTGAGATTGTTTCTGAATCTCAATTCCAATCCGGAGGCAAGACCATCATTGAACCTGACAGGGTGGGAGCACAGCCAACAGATGCATCAGACATGGTGACAGTTGCACCAGCTTCTACGGTAGCTCCAGAAGCACCAGTTGCGCCTCAAAAGCTGGAGTCTGTTCCTGCTAAAGCTGGTCATACGATGGCTCTATCAGAATCAGAGAAAAAGTTGAACGAAACTGACGGGAACAAATATGCTGAAGAACTCGTGAAAGAAGTAAAGTCAGAAGATGGAAAGAAAGTTGCACGAGAACTTGTGAAAGAAGAAGAAAAGACCTATGGTTCAGCTGATGAAGAGATGCGGAGGACATTCACTAAGTTTATTACTGGAGCATCAGGTTTAGAAACACTTAGGAAAAGCAAAGAGTTACTCGGTGCCAGAATTCAGACAGAGGAAAGGAAGCAGGAAAAGCATGAATTTTTTGAAAGAAAGAAGCCAGTGACAGCCTCCATATCCGATGATCAAAAGCCTAATATATCCAACGGGGAGAAAGCCCCCCTGCACAAAGAGATCAGGGAAGATATTTCAAAGTTCGTGCATAAGCTGGCCATAGGGCATCCAAAACAGCCTATGGATGATAGACCTGTAAGTATTATAACAGTATCAGGTGAAAATAGAGGAGCATCTATGCACCTAGGATCAGAGTCGGCGACCAAGGATGGGTCTGTCCACATTCGCCGGAGTTTTAAGCTCAAATCAGACGAAATCCCTGAAACTACCACTGATGGAGAAGGAAGCTCCAAGGGAAGAAGCCCTAGAGATCCCACAACCAAAAAAGATCAAGCAACAAAGGCGTATGTCAATAATAATACACAAAGCATCAACAACTCAATTTTGTTCGACAGTTCGGTCAATGAAAGAAATCCCGGTGTTCATATGGTTTTCTCTCACACTCTACCTCAACCCACCAAGTCAACTATTAAACCAGAGACCCTTGAGACACGCAAGGCTGAATTTAGCATCACCCCTGCCAAGAACCTTATCAGCCCACAGTAAGAAGACGATGCCTCTGAGGGCTTTTAATGGAACCAAGCGACTCAGACCCAGAGAACCCTGAAAAGCCTCGTCGTCATGGTTGCCTCTGTAACTGTGGAGGAGAAGGAGATAGGAGTGCTCTGATTAAGTGCATACTTTACAATATCTGCTTACCAGCAGATTTGCAAAATACTTGTACAAGAAGATAAAATATACTGATGATAAGGATGCTGTATAATCCACGAAGTTATACTTATGGTGTGTACCGCTTTTGCATGTTATGTTAAAGAAATTACGCAGTGTACTTTACTTCGCTAATATAAAATTAAGAGAAGCAATCTCTCAGTTCCCGTATAATTATAGATAAAATTATCAAAGGCGATGAATCTATCTCTTAAAATCAGCCCACAGTGAGAAGCAATTACTCAAGGAGAAATGTCGTAGAACGGCCTTCCTGCAGATAGGTAGATTTGGCAAATAAATTACAATGTGCATTGCTATCTCCTACATGAAAGAGATGCCTGCAGTACAAAGTCGCTCACGACAAAGAGGAAAGCTTAAAGTGCTTCCATCAAAAAAATATGTACAACTAAATTGGAGGAAGACTAGCGTGATCATATTACTGAATAATGATCATTCACAAGCTGGTTTGGTGTCAAAGCTGCTCAAGCAGATAGCAAAGGCTTGGAAGGCAGAAAGGGGGTAGCGATAATCCATAGTAAAAATGTCTTTGCCAATCTTTCCAAACTGCAAAATCACTTTTTCTTGTTCAGCCACGGAAACATTTTGGCGTGGCTCTGCAGCTGCCACAAGCTGGAAATTCTTCACAGATGCCACTGTAACTCGTCCTTTGAAATTTAGACACCAACACTGCAACTGCTCGTGCCATCTAGGAGCTTTGTTTTTCAAAACCAGGGCATCCCTAGTGTTGAGGAATGATTCCAATGGCTCAGTGAGGCTAGTGGAGCTGAATTCAACAAGTGGCTTCTTTCCTTTAGATAGTGGTACAGAAGGAAATTGCTCATCACAGCTATTTGTGAATTCAATGGGAGTAGGAGCAGTGCCACCTTCTTGAATAGCAGAGATTGGGATTGAATGCATGGTGCACTGCATTCTCCTTGGGCCTCTGGTGCGGAGGACATTGAGCTCATAAGATATGGTGGCCACACTATAGTTATTAGTAGATCCATTTGAAGATGCCTGCTTTGGAAAAATTTTCCGATGTGACCTACCATTGGAGTGGATGGCAGAGTCACACGGAGGCCGACTCTCACAAATTGTGAATTTGGTTCCCAGGAAATTAGATCTGTACAGAGTTTGCTGATTAATTGCCTGAAAGAAGAATGCATTTATGCAAGGATAAGAATCTGGCAGGGGCACGTGGCTAGAGCTCACCTTAGTTTTCCAACATAACTATTGCTTGTTCGGGAGAAATCATCTCCAACTAAGGATATCACAAAATCAGTGCTCGTTGCCTTTCTGATCTTTCTTGCAGCCAACAACAATTTGCTCATATCACCTGAAAGAGCTGTAATTTAATTAAAAACATCAGCAGATTAGCAAATGAAGCAGATGAAGTTTAAGCCTTTTGAGAATCTGATGTTGAAGAACCACATAGACTAGAAAATGTATATAACAAAATAAATAAATAGTGGTTATTTTCTGGTCTCAACAACAGAAGAAATTTATAAATAAATAAAACACAAGTGGATCTTCAAAAATGCTACTTGGAGAGTTCCACACAAGAGACAATAACCCCAGAAGCCACAGCTAAGTTCTTATCTCAGTTTCAAACATGTTATATCAAAAGAACTGCTATAGTAATCAACTAAGCTCTGACGCTTAAGAGTATCAACCACAAATCAGGCCACTGTATGTACTTAGAACAGACTTGATAATCAAATGAAAGATTTAAACCAACCATAGGAATGGATAATGCTAAAGCATTCTTTAATCTAAACAAACGGATAGTCAAACTAAAAAAGTACAATCTTTGCAATTAAATAACCAAAAGGTTTGTCTCATAAACCACAAGTAAAACCCAGTAAAGAAAAAGAAAAAGGAAACCATCAGAAAATTGCAATAATTACCTGGGCTGAGACCAAGATACAATCTAAATGTGCCAGTTGGCCTTTCCCTCCTTATGAAGCATTGGATTGGAGCATCTCTTGGACCCGGCTACTCAAAATCCAAAAACACAAATTCAGATTCATCTAGTACTAAACACTATCATTAATGAGCATCAAAGGGTAAAAAGAGAAAAAACTAATAAAAAAATAATAATAATACCTGCTTTATCGAAATGGGAAAAGAGAGCAACGCGCATTGCTCAGGAGTCCTAACAATCTCCTTTGTAACAGCCCTCCAAGACTTACAAACAGAAGCACAAGCAACAACATCTCTCCTAGCAGGCCAAGAGGTCTGGCTTGCTTCTATGCGTTGAATTATGTCATGAAGCAATTCAGGGGGCATGTTAGCCCACTGGCTCTGCTCAATTATTACATTGGATGACAATGAAGAACCTTCAGGAGCAATATAGGCTCGCGCTCTACGGCGCATACTATGCTTCCCAGCATCTGAACCTCTTCTTGATATGTTACCTATACCATCTCGCAATTCCTTAAGCTCACGAAAAATGTTCTTCAACGCCATCTTCAACCAACAAGCACTTTTCACTGTATAAACCATGGTAGATAATTACAATTCCATCCAGATTTACTCTGCTTTACATCCAAATGGTTAAGTTTGCATGATGTACACTTATACACAACAAGATTTTCCTTTTCTTTCCTTCGGTTTTACCTCACAGATCGGGGCTCGCTGCCTTGTAAAGATTATATTTTGAATGATATTTAACCCCAAAAATGATAGGCTAGATCACCTGTAGCTCACACTTTCACTGAAAAAGCACGAATTTCTATCAAGTTTCGAAACGTTTATACATTCATCCAAAAAAAACAATACGTTTTTTTTTCTTAACATCAAACAAACACCAGCTTCGCATAAAAGAAAATTGAAACAAGGTAATTTAATCAAGTGCAGATCTAACACGAAAAAGGGAGAAAGGCAGATTCATGTACTAAAGGAGAGACAAACTCATAGGAGATCACGAAATTCTCTGAACACCTTGGAAGAAAGAGTGAATCGAGAAGAGGGACGAGGGACAATTTGGACAATCTCCCAATATCTCGAAGGAAACAAAAGTTCACCGAATCGTTATAGAGAGAGCGAGAGGGAACTGAGAAATTAGAAAATGCCGAGCGAGTCCTCACCAAAACGCCGTAACAGGTCGTTGCCTCTCTCCGTCACCACCACCACCTCCTCCTTCTAACCTGAGACGGTGCTCTGCTCAGCAACTGCCGCGAGCCACTCAAAGAAGCTTTCTCGAAACCCAATTTCTCGGCTTATTTAAACGTGTTTTTTTTTTTTCAAAAATTTTGACCTCTCTTTTTAGTCTCGTATCGTCCGTTAGATTACTTGGCTGTATCTAGATGACCGTCCGTCTACTTCGATTTTTTTAATATTACATTAAATAAACAAAAGTTTCATTTCATTTCATTTTGGTCCCTATTTTCTGTTTCTAATCTTCTCCACAAAAAATGCGTCTACTTTAAGAGTACTGTCATCGTTAATTATGGATGTTGGTGGCAGTGCCGTTACAAACACTCTGATAATATAAAATCACTGACGTTAACCTTATTTTAAAAAATTTATCGAACAAAGATTACAAACCCTAGGAATTAAATATGGAATTGAAATTATAAACCTACATGCTTACAATGATACACTAATAAAAAACATTATCTCTTGGGGTACTAGCCTTATTGAATTATTTACATCTTCTATTTATTGATTTTGCTTTTTCAGCGTGATAACGGTGCACAGAACACGCACATCATTGCATTTGCATGGGCTAAGCGTTCAATCTAAAAGTCATCACTTAGCATGCACACTTGCCCATTAAACCTGCAAAGTTTTGTGTCACATCGAAATGGTCAGAAACCAAAGGGGAAAAAGGTTAGGCACAGTTGTAGATATAGATAGATGTTTACTTGATGAATGGACGAGTGTATACGGGCAACAAATTGCAAATGATAATGAAGATTTGACGAGACATGTGGGAATTGGTGGATCCAGAGACATTTCAACGTTGACATGACGGGGTTAGAGAAGAGAAGAGAAAAGAAGAGAAGAGAGCTAGCTCAAGTTCAAGAAGTCGAATTCGTATGGAAACGGCAACAAACCTGTAAGGTTTCTGTTAAGGAGATCTAAGATCCGAATAGAGGAAGGATCTAGGATAATTCCAGTGCCCATGTTTCATAACCATGACTGTATTAACTTTGCTAAACTCCTGCTTTCCATTTGCCGAATTGAATGGATTAGGCTTAAAACTACTACTTAGACAATTTCATTTCTCATCCACCTAGTTATTGGATTGGGTTAATTTATGATTCGACCTGATATGAGAGAATTGAAGTCGAACTAATACTAGGTTGGGTCGAATTAATGTATAATAAATTGTGGGTCTAGTTCGTGTAAATTCGAAATCGGTTGGATCTGTAAGATTTTTGATCTTATTAGTTAAATCGGTGATTTAAACTAATTTAAATAATAAAGTTAAATAAAAAGTTAATAAATTAAATATATCAAAAATTAAACTAAAATTGATACACTTTACACGGTTTATCTTTCTAGATCAGATCAGTTTTACATTTTAAGAATCGTGATTGGACCTAACTCGTTATTCCTATAAATCTGAATCCGAATTAAGATAACGGTATGTTAATATGACCCGATCTCATTGGGTTGGGCCAGTTAGCCACCGTTACTTTCACTGGTGTAGATGTGGTTGATAACTGACGTGGTAAAGTTCGATGAGTGGGGACCATTTTGAAAAAACCACCTGTACGGTCAAAGTTGTGAGATGGAACACGGTTTTCATATCACCGATGTTTGGTGGACGATATATTAAAAATGGTCGGTGACGTTAACAATATGGTTGACACTGTACATGTTATTGGTTACGTGAAAAATGGGAACCAAAAAATTCCTAGACCGCTGAGTCGGTGTCAGTGAGGTGGTCAGCAACAGTCACAGCTCCACGTGTTGGTAGATTATATTAAAATTTAATTTTTTTAAAAAAATTTAAACACAAAATACATTCAATCTTCCAAGGTACGTCCCATTGTATCATTGATGCTAGAATGAACTGAAAATTTAAACTTAAAAGGTATAAGCAAAGGAAGAAGAGTGCTAAGTTAGGTGCCTGTCTGCTTGTACAGTACAAGAAGCATGGAAGTGGAGAAAGATGCTTGTTCATTATGTTATGTATACAACAGCTTCATTACATTTGTTAAAAAGAACAAACGAATCCTTCCAAATTTACAACGAGTTGATAACGTAGAAGTAGATGAATAATCTTATAACCCAACAGTCCAACCATCGATTGATATCCCCAGTGAAGTGAAATGTGGAGCCCTTCAGCCATTACTTCCCTTGTGCTACTGCTATTACAGTTGGTTGAATTTTGCTGTTATAGTTGGAAGTTTTGCCGACGGCGTAATAAGCCAACAAGGCCAGACGGAGCTGGCACGTAGACAAGAATTGATCAGCATCTTCGGCATGGATAAGGTTGGCTGCCACACACTCTTTAATCTTTATTTTTTATTTTTTATTTTTTGGGTCTATAAATTTGGTGCCATATTTAGGGGCAATGCCAGCTAAAAGTCCCTACTTACCAAATGTATGATTACATAAATGGGTGGTTAATATTCCGAATATTTTGACTTCTGAGATTTTGGTTGGAGATTGTGTGAAAATACTGTGGCCATGGTTGAATATGTCCGATTGGGTTTCAAATTCAAGCATTTTGAGTGCAGTCAATGGTGGAGATGATTGTAACTTCAGAACACCATCACCTCTAATTCTTTACCCCCAAAAAAGAATATTTTCTTTCAAGTTGTGATAGAAGGATGCTTAAAGTTTAGGCTTCACGCTCCAGTGAGACCCCGTGAAGTTTACTAATAATTACGGCCATGCATGCTCTGGCAACGAGAAAGAGATAATGAAGTAAATTACCTTTCATTCTTTCTTATGCTTTCTGTCTGCAAGTTGGAACTTGTTGGCGGCGAAAATCATGCCCAAGCCATATTGTCGTCGAAAAGGCTTTCTGGGTTTTGCTAAATCATACAGTGTTAGGGCTCAGCTTAGCCCAATATTCCAATACGAGACTTCAGTCATTACACGCTGTTTACCAGTTCAATGTCACGCCCCAATTTACGCCGTCCAAGTTACGTCCTAGAATAGGTCTAAATTTCGTTCCAGCAGCAAAATTGTTACGCCGCAGCAGGAATTACGTCCCAATTTACGCCGTCCAAGTTACGCCGCAGAATAGATCCAAATTTCGCCCCAGCAGCAAAATTGTTACGCCGCAGCAGGAATTACGTCCCAGCAGAGTTGTTGCGTCGCAGCGGATCATGTAGCATGATGCGGCGTACGAGCAGTCGAGTGCGACGTACGAGCAGCCGGGTGCGGCGTACGTGCAGTAGGGTGCGACGTACGTGCAACAGGGTACGGTGTACGTGCAGTAGGATGCGACGTACGGGCAGCAGGATGCGGCGTACGTACAACAAAACGCGGCGGCGTACATGCAGCATGATGTGCAGCAACATGTGCAGCATATTGTGGCCCAGATTGTGTCCAGCCAAGCTTTCCTAAACAAGCTGCACACACTAAGACTACAACAAAGCTTTTCTAAATTAATTAAGGTTACAGCTCTTGACTTATTTAGAAAGTTTAAACACTAAAGAGAAAGCCTCCTATTAAATAGGAAACAATCTATGTAAATAAGGAAATCATTCTTATATTAGGAATAGGATTTACAGCTTTCATTGCAAGTCATTAGATGAGATTCTAGGGTTAATCTCAGCCCTTCATTGTACATATGTTCTACTATAAATACAGCAGCCGCAGTAGGCACAAAAGCTTTCAAGCTTTTACAGTAACACTATTCTCTCTAGTTTTTCTGTGCACTTTTTCTTCATCCCTTTCTTTGTGGGTTTTTGTGTCGTACAGTTTTTGTACAGCAAAGCTGACTTAGCGCAGATTATTCTAAGTTTGCGTCTAAGACCGCACGGAAAAATCAGTCTGTGATATCAGGCTCAGCCCGTAAATTCTAACCAAACTTGCCCATCGTGTCTCAATTTAGGCTTAACGTGCTTGCTGATTGCTGAGGGCTCAATTAGGCCAATGGTATTATGGACAAGGCTTATCGGGCGAACTTCATCTTAGAACTCGTGGTGTGAGCCCATATAGAAATCACTGAATTTGAGGCTCTGCAAAGCCCAAGCTGTAGATACAATAGTTATTGGGACGTTAAAAACAGTGGATAAAATAGGTCCATCCTGATAAGGACAAGCAATGGTCGCTTACCTCACTTAAAAAACTTTATTTTCGATTGATCTTGTCGCTTTGCGCGCAAATCTGTGGGCTGCCGAATTATTTGTAAACTAAAGTTAACAGACATTATCACAAATTCACGATCAAACAAACAACTTTAACACCCAAAGTCTAAAATATTAACCTCGCTGTCCCCCTCCGATATCTAGGAAAAATATCTCTTGGGGATAAGAACAAAGAAAAAGTTAAAAGTATCCCACCGACGAACAGCACTAGTATAAATAAATTTATCAAAAGATTAATAAGTATATTCATATTCTCTTGTTCGGTGTTGCAATTGAAAGATTGAGAGTGAAATGGGTTCTCTAATGGCAGGATGGGATTCCCCTACATCAGATCCTAAATTAGGTAATATCCATAACCCTTTCTTAAAGTCCTTATTCATCTCAAGTGACATGCAACAACGCTGCTTTCGATCTTTTTTTTCTTCTTGGGATGTTATGTTAATGGTTAATATTTGATGCATGTGTAAAATTTTCAATCTTAGTTAAATACAAGAGGAATCAGTCACTTACGAAGGAAGAGATTGAAGCTTACTGGAGAGCGAAGAAGAAAAATGAGGAAGAACATCTAAAGGCAATTTCTAGTCCAGATAACAGTCAGGTCCAATTTCTAACACAATTAACTTATACAAAATTGAAACATTCTGCATGAATATGTATCTTAAAAAGCACCGTGGTTTGTGAAAAATGTGACAGGAAAGGTCGCTTGGGCATGGAAGGGCTGAAATAATGATTCAGAGATCAAGCTCCTTGCCTCTGGCCAATTCCAAGGAGGCTTTCATGAACATGGATAAGGAGGCAAACTTGGAAAAACTCATAAACACACATGGCTGGTAAGCTTCATCTGAACCAGTATCATAGCATAAGAAATAACTTCTTATATCGATGTAAACACATGTTTCATCATTGGTATATGCAGGTGGACCAGGAGCAACTGGGCATTTCTAAATGAACCTCCCGTGCTTGAAAGCAGTTCCAAAACTTATGCATCTCAGTTCCATGTTGCCAATCTTGCAGCCCCAAAATCGGACGCGGATACTGGAATTAGCACCTATTAATTAGCTACTAGTTCCTCTGTATGAGTGGCTAGCATCTTCGTGTTTGATTTATAAGCTTAAATTCTGTTATTACAGCTACAGGGGCGTTCCTTGGGTTTGGGGGTGTGTTAAATATGAAGCTATGACCGTAAAACTGCATTCCGAGTTTCATGTATATAGCAGTTGTGTTTTTCTGGCTAATGTAAGATTTTTCGTGCATCAAAATGAGTAAATTTGACAAGCGTTTTTTACTGCACTGATTTTCTTGTATTGATCGTATTACAGCTTAGCCTGTATCTTTCCAGTTGTCCTGGATTGAACACAAATACTACTATAAAGTATGAAAACTTTGATCATGCATGAAATCAGTGATAAGAATTACAGCATTATAACCTGCTTATGAAGATTGCAATTGTGGAGAAACTTTGTATCAGTGGATTCATTTTCTTCCGTAAACGGGCTAAAAGCCTACATGGACTTGTTGGGTTTAAAGACCTTTGAGAGTTTTATAGAGTAATGATAAAAACACCATTTAATTCCTCAACACACTCCTTCTTGATTCTAAAAGAGGTTGTGCGTCAGTCAGAATATAAATGGAGTGCTTGTAGTGACACTATAATTATTTTGGAAAACTCCGCATGAAACATAATGATGCCATCTTAATGGTTACTCAAAAATGGTTGTACCAGTCGGGCAGACAAGGGGCATCAATCGTGGTGTGTCATCCCTTGTCTTAAACTCTACTTTTCCATAACCACCAAGAACACTTTGTCGCACGGTGATTAATAGATGGTGGGTAAGAAGTTACCTCTTATTATTATCTAGTCTGCTCAGATAAAATCTTTCGGTGTTCGCAGACCCATCCACCACTCTGCTACCACCATGCGCCATATTTGATTGTTGATAAAATGTTGTACATGCTCATCACCATGTTAGATGTTCTTTGGTCTAATCAATCGATGGACTTAATTTTCCTTAATTTTCCTTTTTTGTTCTATTTATTTATCATTATTTTTCAGAAAAAATAGAAGATTCTTTGGATATTTTTGTAAAACGAAGTGGTTGTGTGGTAACATCAAAACCCAAACACGATGTCTTAGTGTTACCTTAAGCATCTTCGGCTTTACTTTTTTTACCCTTGATGGATCTGGCAGAGGACTTGGACACATTCTTCGAAAGACCTAGAATTCTCTTTTCAACCACAAAAACGAGAGGTGAAAAAGGAATTCTAGTCCTATTTTCTGGTTGAAAAGAGAATTGACCACCACTCCACTCCATTGATATATATAGTGCTTCAGCTGATTCACAAACTCCATATAAACTTCCCCTACATTTTTGTTTATGTCCTGCCTAGTCCTATTATAATTTACATCAAGAAATTTCCTATCTGTTTGCTGAAAACTTCCATCAATGTCTGAGAAAAGCAAGATTTTGATCGTAGGAGGCACTGGGTACATCGGAAAGTTTGTCGTAGAAGCCAGTGCAAAGGCTGGTCATCCTACGTTTGCTTTGGTTAGAGAGAGCACTGTTTCTGATCCTGTGAAGGGAAAACTTGTGGAGAATTTTAAGAACTTAGGCATCACTTTGCTCCATGTACGTATATATATTCTCTGTCTGAGATGCATTTGTTAACTATAATTTGTTCGTGCATGAAGATTGAAGAGTGAAACTGTTTCATATTTGTGTTATTGTTGTGATCATTCAGGGAGATCTATACGACCATGAGAGTTTGGTGAAAGCGATAAAGCAGGTGGATGTGGTGATATCGACGGTGGGCAGCATGCAGTTAGCAGATCAGACCAAGCTCATCGCTGCCATTAAGGAAGCTGGCAATGTTAAGGTTGGTTTGTCTTCATTGTTCTTCTTATTTTCTTACTCCATTTCTTTCCCTTTATAAATACACAGCTTCAAATATACTCTGAAGATAATTAATAGTTGAAACAATGAGAATATGGGATTTTTGAGAGATATCTAGGCTGGCACGTTATACATCCTGATTAATTACCATCCGTTAATTTGGCACCAACAGAGTATGCATATGCTTTTGGCGGACTCCCACCACTAACTTTACATGGAACTGCTGTTAGCATGTCTGTATCAAGTTGTGGGAAAGGAAATGATATTATGGGCACCAACTCATTGTCCAATATTGTTGGCCTGAATTCGAATATCATGACTAATTAATAAGGACCACCACTCCACTCCGCTGGGAACATCCCAAGTGTTACTATTACGATGACGTGACATAATAAAAAAGAATTCTAATTAAGTGCATCAAATTAGACAAGAATTAATGTTCCAAATCACAATTCAAAATTTTAATTATCTCAGAGATTTTTTCCGTCGGAGTTTGGAAACGATGTGGATCGTGTGAATGCCGTGGAGCCGGCAAAAACAGCATTCGCAATCAAGGCCCAAATTCGCCGCGCTGTTGAGGCTGAAGGGATCCCCTACACATACGTGCCCTCAAACTGCTTCGCTGGCTATTTTCTCCCTGTATTGTGCCAGCCAGGAGTCAGTGCTCCTCCCAGAGACAAAGTAACCATCCTTGGAGATGGAAATGCCAAGGGTATAATTTCATATATAATTCACACACTCTCTCTAATAAATTTATAGTTATTGATTTTAATTTGTTAGCTCGATCGAGAATTCCAATCTAAGAATGACATTTGTATATAAATATTTGTCTTTCACTGCATGCAGCGGTTTTCAACAATGAAACTGATATTGGAACATATACCATAAAAGCAGTGGATGACCCAAGAACATTGAACAAAGTCCTGTACATCAGGCCTCCTAAAAACACACTTTCATTCAACGAACTTGTCGCCCTATGGGAGAACAAGATTGGCAAAACTCTTGAGAAAACCTATGTTCCGGAAGAGCAAATTCTCAAGGACATCCAAGGTGATCAGTAACACACACACACACACACACACACACACACACACACATATATATTATTTGAATTTGTATTAAATTTGTTAATTCTTGCAGAGGCTTCACTTCCACTAAACATTATGCTAGCAATCAATCACTCAGTGTTCGTGAAGGGTGATCAGACCAATTTCGAAATCGAGCCATCTTTTGGGGTGGAGGCTTCCGAGCTTTACCCAGATGTTAAGTACACCACTGTGGAAGATTACCTCCAGCTATTCATTTGAGTAATAAATTAAATCGTCGATCGGCTTTAGCTGTTATTAACTAATATAGTAATAATTAAGCTCTTGTGTCATGTTCGATTTCAGGGGCGAGTGTTTTATATGTAATGCTCCTAATGAGTTTTTTGTTTTGTTACTGTATATGTTACGAATCGTATTGCTGCTCTTTTGAGTTCAGTGATCTATGATCCTGTGCGAAAAAGCAGCTTATTGTGATGTCTAAAGGCAACTCTGCATCGTATTCTATAAATGAAATTACTTTTTACCTTTCCTGTCCGATAATTTTGAAAGAATGACTTGTCGGCAATAAACATTTTAAGAAAGCGACTTGTTGCTCTTGGTCTGCAATAATTTATCCGTGATGACTGATGACAAACAACTTGTGCATAAAAATTTGAGGTTGAAATGTTTGTCACACTCACATGTATCAATTGCAGTCGTATGGAGATTGTCAACAACACAAACTTGCAGAGTATTTTCTCCCTTAGTGCATTCTTATGGTCGAAGTCATGGAGTATATATAAAGGGTGTTATGCTGTTGTTATCGAACTTGAATTTTTCTTTTAACGAGAATCCGAAGCCTATCTACGTTATCCCACTTCATTAATAATTAATTTACCATCTTGGAAGAACTAAAACAACTAAAATTTAGGAGATATATGCAGATGTTGCGGCCCCCATAAGCAAAATAAGTGGGGCATTCTTTAATTCTTTCAACTTAAGAAGCCTCTCTTTGTGGGATCAATTGTCAAACCCATGTTCGATCGTTTAACATTATTATGATTAGTTGAGGACCACGATCATGACCATGACCACGCCATAAACACTGTGTAAGTGTGATATGGATGCTCATGTCATGTCCAAGAAGGAGCAAGGTGCAAGAAATGAGATTAGTATATAGCCTGCTTGCAGCTTGCTAGCTGTTGATGACATATTAGAGCAGCCTAACTACACATTGCTCTTGTTACCAAAGTTGAAATAGCATTATCATAATTTACAAGTTTATTATATATGATCATCTGTTCAGAAAATATCTATATCTAGATGGTTTAAAATTTGAAAAACGTGCCTACCATTGTTGCTTATATAATTTAAAAGCCAATTTGACATCTTCTCTCTCACTCAACCTCTTATCATACATGTTGAATATAGCAAAACTGTGACTAGCTGGTTACATCAATTTATGATATGAAAATTGGAAATTCTTTATTGTTAGAGTCGGCAAGTACACCAACTGCAACTAGTCTCCAATTTAAATATATAATTATAATAACTTGATGAACACCAAACCTGGTTGTCCAGTTCAACAAGCTATGAGAATTTTATTTTTCGATTGTTTAAATGTTTTATGAGAACATCATTCAACAAGAGAGAAGAAGAGATTGATGTGAGCAATAAATTGCAAACTTCTTAAATCAACAACAAATTAAGAACTTAATTTAGTATGCATTTCTTCTCCCCCCAGTTTCATCATCGGTATATCTTTCTGTATGCACAAGTCGTTTATTAAAAAATTATGATCATGCGTTCGAGTGACGGTCAGACACACAGGCTGAAGCTCAGCGAGCGTCAGCTCTGTATAACAAGAAAATAGCTTTAGTCAGGCAAGTTTTTTGATTCCAAACCTGTGGCTTCGACATAATATTCTCAGTCTCATATTGGCTTGAAGTTTTTCTGATCATTGGTCTCGTTGCTTTTGAGAGATCGTTTCAACTCTCAAAGCTGGTTCATCAACTTCAGACGTCGGTGGCAGTGCTGGTGCTGGTGCTGCTGCCGGCGTCGGTGACATATCTGTTACATTCTTCGGTGGCGGAGTTATTGAGGTGCTTGTACGTTTCTCTAAATATGGCATCATTTTCCTAGGCTTCATTCCTTCACTCGCTTTCCCTGTTATAAGAAACAAGCCCGACAATAAGTACACGAAGTAACAGACTTGAAACTTGAGTGAAAGATTACACAATTCCAAGCATAAATCACTTACCATTTTGATCCAAGTCAGTTTTCGAAGACTCCGACAACATAATAAGCGTAGGAGTGATGATCGTGAGGAGAGCCCACATGAAGAATATAAGAACAAAAGCTCTTGTGGTCATTTGTGCAGGAAATCTGAAGCAGCTTTGGAGAATGTCGAGGGTTTTATCGCATCAGAAAGATTGGAGAAGCAGAAACTTCAGCATCATAGCTGGCCATGTTTTAGAAACAACCGTATTATAGAATTGAAAAACCATTAACCAATATGTATTACTTTTGTTTCCATTTGATTAAACTAATTAAGTCAAGTTATTAAAAAACAAACATTGTGATTTTCGTTGTTAAGTCGTTGGAGAGTTGTTAGTCTAGTTAGTCCTGTGATTAGACATCCATCTGGCAACATCATGCCTGTGTCCGAGTCAATATATCGGCTGTTGCTTGCTTTTAGATGGATTATTTTAATGCCATCCAATCACTGATGCCCCAATGGGCCTCAAATGTACTTGGACTATGATTAGTTATAGATTCGTTACTGCTACTTGGCACAAGAAGGTTTATTGAGTTTCTAAGCAATTGATATTTTGAAATGACACTGTGGCACCCTAGGCATCCGAAACCTAATGATGCAAATGAATTCAGTAGTGTCCAGACCCACCCAGCCAAACACTATCATAGGAGGAACACTTCAATTTTTAGCACAAGAAAATGCATCGAGGCTAACTGAACTTTGCACTAGTAAGTAGTTCATAATTATATGACTACTGATTGAAGTATACTGTGGTAATAGAACATGGCAGGTCTGCTGCTTACATAGTGGTTTTGTATGTAGTTCATCCCCAGCTTACAAAGGAAGGATGAGAAAGAAAAAAATTGGAAATGGGACCAGCAGATGCAAAAATTAAGGCAATTCACTTCACAATATCAAGTTCACACCACATGTGTGTGTGTGGAGAATGATAATGTAAGTGCAAATGATATAATTCTACCTAACATTGTATTAGGAAATAGTTAATATGCAAGAAGAATAGCAGCTCCAATTGAGACAAACAGACATCTCAAACATACTCAAAACGCAATTAGAATATTGATGATGGCTAATCATCATTCTGATTTAGTTAATTAACAAATACAACACAAGAATTATATTTTAAGAAAAAAAAAAAGTGCAAGCAAGTTAGGCCCCGCAATAAAAAATAGAGAACCGTAGGTCAGTCTGAATACATAACAAAAATGGAATCTTCGACATTCAAATGAACTTTGCATTTGTATTTGACATGAAACATGTGCTCCATCTACAAATTAAAGAATTCATAAAGGTTTAAAAATAAAAATAAAATTTAAAAAAAAAAAAAAAAAACTAGAAGGGAAGCTGCATTTTGAGTTTTTCTCCATCTTCCTACCACTAACTTCATTCCCTTAGCGAGCCACTGGCACTTGCAGCTGGCCTTTTCCCAGTGTACTTCTGTCAGAAATCAACAAGACAAGTAATTATATTTCACTAACAGAATGCTATATGGAAATGGAATAAATTGTCTCCCAAGTCCCACCACAAATTTCAAAAAGTAAAATAGAGTAGATTCATAGATGGCGGCAGAAGGCAGAGTGAAGGCAAAACAACAATTCAAAGCTCTTACCTGCTTCCCAAAGCTGAATGGAACATATCTATACTTAATCATGTGCACGATTTGGCGCTTCATTGTAAGGACAAACAGAACAATCCAATAACAGAGCAGTATGGGCCAAAAAACAGGAACATCAAATATAGAAAAGAAGGTCATAAGGAAAGCAACACAGAAAGCCTTTGTGATGGCATACCTGAAACAACAAAATGAAAATATAACTTAATCTTCAGCCTGAATTAGAGGGAAAAGAAAAATTCAACTCTTCAAAATCTTGTTTCAACCACTAAAGTCAGTAACAACAATCCATCATGCTTCTTACCATAAATACTAAATTAGGATTTAAAACAGGCTGCACTAGAGAAGGGGGGAAAGGGAAAGGTAAAATGAATACCTTGAAAGACAAAAAAATTACAGATGGATCTAATAGAAAGCCAATTGAATTTCTCGTGAAACTGATTGTACCAATCACTAAACCTGAGGAGTCTCAAGCAAGCTAGAATGATCCATTCACGGGCTACTTTAAGCATGCACCACTCTGTTCAGTGTGATCATTTATTCACTAGTAGTCCAACTAATGTAGTTTCTAATTCTAACTTACCTCACAGCTGCTAAGAATGCATATCAAGGAGCAGATACACGCACGTAATTAGTTTGACTTCCTCTCTTATTGAAGCGTCTCTTTTAACAAGATGCCCATCATTGACTTAACACAAGTGTGACATCTGTTTGTCAAAAGTTAAGAAGATCAACTTAAGAGAAAAATGCCAAGGAAGAATGGAGAGGTTAAGCTCTCTTCATTCACCTCAAAGAAATTACAATACTTAATATAAATGAACAAATTGTTAAAATTATGTATTTAACAAGCTTTGACAAGTATTTTCAATAATAGTCACATGATGTATCCCAAATTCATAAAATATAAAAGCAAACGATTTAAACACACTAAGCATCTTGGTTTCACCCTGGAGTTAGATGAGACTAGCATATCGACATCATATCAAGAAAAATTATGGAACAAAAGCAAAAAAAAATCATCAAACCAGCATCACAATATAGCTTTTTATATTACCAGAACTTGAACTCAGGAAGTCGGCGAATAAAGGGCCTAAACTCATCTGATCCTTTAGTTGGCAATGCAGCTCCATCCAAGGCTTCAAACTCCGGATCAATCTTTGGCGATAGAAACCCAATCAACAGATTGAGTATATAGATTCCTAAGCCATATGTCACAATATAAAACCCTTGAACGTAGTAAACACGCAACAGATAAATAGCTGCAGCAGCAAGAGTTCCAAGCCACCTCTGCGTGGGGAGTGGGGTTGAACGGTCCAGATAATACTGAAACGTCCTGGAGAAATCACTTTTCCACTTAGCAATAGGGGCCACTGCGGAGGCATCATCAGCACTTGGTCCTCCTTCCATGAAATGCTAAGTTACAATTTTCTGCACATCCATAACGAGTAAATTATAGCTGAGTTTGAGAAAATATGGAAGTAAACAATATTGTCCTGTATTTCATGAATTCAATTGCTTTGGATTTCAATTTGATGTAAGGCAGCAAAATTTAAGCTCAATTAAGCATGCCATTCAATTTTCTTGCAAATCATGCTAGAACTAATAATAAAAATTTCAGTATGATATAATATAGTTTAATATTTTCTCGTCTTTTCTCAACCATCAAACAATTCCTTAGGTCTGATACTGAAACATAAGCAACAGCACTTCTACAGCGAAAAACAAGCTGCTAAAAGCCAACATAAATACAAAACCACGTAAACCCCACATAGAATCAAAATCTGTTTGATACCTTAAATCTAACCCGGATAACAAAAACCTATCTGGAAAAACATCCGAATTAAATTCCCATGTAGAATTAATTAAAATGGGGAAAAATAAAAAAATGCAGAAATTGGCAAAATTGGAGGCTGTAAGAGGTCTCTAAACATGCAATTCTAGATGTAGCATCTAGACGACATGACCTGAAAATGAACGGAGAGGACAAAAACAACATCTTACGTTCAAGAAACGCCAAGTTAAAGATACAGCACCGTCGAGATCTATGGATCCGTGGGTCGTAATTTTCTTTTCTACGAGAACTTGCAGAGAAATGGAAATTTCCCTTCAGTTTGCTAGTCAAAACGCAGTGTTTTGCTAAAAATTCGATAAGGTTTTGACTTTGACGATTAATACTATTAAATAAAATAAATAATTAAGCTGGCTGCAAAACCCCATTTTGCTCTCCCAAAGCAATGGAATATTCCATGGTCTACCCTACTGCTACGGCATCGTTTCTTCCTCCAGCTCCTTTCCCCGTCACACACACCTAGCTAGCTCAAACTTAAAAAACCCAAAACCTCAGTGAGCTTTAACTCCACAAGTAACGACACTCTCCGATCAAGAAAGCGAAGAAGAGATGGGAACCCTAGGAAGAGCGATATACACCGTTGGACTCTGGATTCGCGAGTCGGGTCAGGCCCTTGATCGTCTCGGCTGCCGCCTCCAAGGCAACTACTATTTCCAAGAGCAACGTGGGTTCTTATTTCTCTCTTTTTATTCCTAGATCTCATTTCTTTATCTGCTTATCTTAAAATTCATGTCCTCTTTATCATTCTAGCATTTATTTTTAAATTAATTTTCTAAATTTAAATTGGTTAGTTTTTAAGAAATGACGGGCGGATAACGTTTTGCTTCGCGCATTAAGAGTGCAATAATTATCCATTCGGGTTTCTGGCTTGTTTGGATCGGTGCGGATTTGGCATTGTTTGACTGCGAACACATTAGGAACTTTTAGTTGGGCATTCATGAGCTTAGGTCACATGTGAAACGTACATATATAAAATGATTACGCGTAGGTAGTGTGCATACAAGAGGGAGCTGTATTTGTGCAAATATTGAGTTGTCTGCATGGTGTTTCATATGAATGTCTATTGTTGTCTATGGCACTTATGGGAATTGGTGATACATAATTGAAGGTACGGCATTTCGATGAACTGTTGTTAGATTACTCCTGGACGTTAGTATTGTTTGATGAATTTGATGTCAGATTCAGGACTCCTGATTGATGACAGTTCTTTTTAAAATATTCTGAATAATCTGTTATTAAAGGTTTAAACAGCACAAGAAAGATTTATCAGTGATGTTTTATAAAACCTCAAGGGAAGTATCAATACTTTATGGAAGAACAGTCAAGTGCTTAGGGCGTTCTGGCCTTGCTAAGACATATCTATTTTGATATTTTACTTTCCCGTCACTGCATAACTTGCTAGTTCTTGCAATTGACATTTAGATTGGCTATTCTGCTCCATCTTCTTTTTCTCCATCTAACCATGTTTCTTTTTTTGTTTAAGTGTCTAGGCATCGAACTCTTATGAACATATTTGATAAAGTTCCTGTGGTTGACAAGGATGCATTTGTCGCCCCAAGTGCCTCTATCATTGGGGATGTTCAAGTGGGAAGAGCGTCGTCTATTTGGTATGGATGTGTTTTGAGAGGTAAGATGCTTTGTATAAGACTTAATGTTTGATTGTATGATGCATTTTACTTGAAATTTATCAGTAGGATTTTCTTTGAATCAAGAATAGGTTCTTTCTAACTTTTTATTGATTGATAGAATACTTGAGGTTTACTGATGTCTATTTGACTTTTTTTTTTTTTTAATTGTGAACACATAGTACTTGCTGTTTTGTATGTACAGAAATTGCAAGGTTCGGTCTTTACTTTTGTGCCAGTTGTTACTGATATGTTATAATCATTGTGTTGTTACTAGGAATGCAGGACTTCATTTAACGTATATCTCTAAACTGGTTTTCTGCAAATAGTTTGAAATCTTTTATCGGGTTACTCTTTTATCACCTGTGCCTCAACCCTTTATATTGGCTTCTATTTAATTGCATAAGCTAAGTGCTTGGTTTCTTGCAAGGTTTTTCCTATGCAGACATATATCTGAATTTGTCTGGATCAAGTTGGGACTTTATTTACTGTGCTGTTCATAGCCTATTATTCACCACTTGAATTTTTCCATGTAGTTTTTTCAACTTATTAGAAGTAATAGAAAGACTTTGTCAGTCAATTCATTTTTCAGCTAGATTATTGAATTACAATCTTATATTTGAGTCACCACTATGAGTTCAATTCAGTTTGAGCATCTCCCCAACTTACCTCTTAATTGGGAATTTTAAGATTCTTCTTTGTTGCTATTTGTTCGGCTGCAAATGAATTTTTGGTTTGGCGGATATTGCTCATAATCATGTGTATGTTCCTTTTGGACAGGGGATGTGAATAGCATCAACATTGGATCAGGAACTAATATACAGGACAACTCCCTTGTGCATGTTGCAAAGTCTAACCTAAGTGGGAAGGTGCTACCAACTATTATTGGGGACAATGTTACTGTAGGTGAGTGTTGTGACATTAGACATATTTTAATATCAGCTGGCAAATTTAGGTTCCGTCAATGTTCTGGATTATGATTTAGTAGTTCACTGAGCAGGTCATAGTGCTGTTTTACATGGCTGCACTGTTGAAGACGATGCCTTTGTCGGCATGGGAGCAACACTACTTGACGGTGTTGTTGTTGAGAGACATAGCATGGTTGCTGCTGGATCTCTTGTGAGGCAGAATACTAGGATCCCTTCTGGGGAGGTATATCTCCCATCTCTTTCTCGCTCTTGGAACATACTAAGGTGTTCTTTTGTTCATTTATTTATTTTTTGCAGTATGAATTCTAACCATCCATCTGCCATTCACATGGACAAATGAGAACTCTTTCAATTATTTTTATTTTTCTTTTTCATTTTTTCTTGGTGGTCATGACCAATGCCCACTAGATATTCCTTGCATGGATTCTTCTTGATGTGAAAAAAACCGCATGCCTTTATGAAGTATGCATAGACTAATTAGAAATTGGGAAATATATCAAAGATTTGAAGTGAAGAAATTCAGAAATAGTGAGGCTGGCAGTTAGCTTGTGCCTGTATATATGGGCAAGACTTGACGTGTTGATAAGTGATCTGATAAGTAAAATGGTCACGACTGGGATGAATCTCTGGTGAAACTAAGTGTAGGTTCAAACCACTTGATGTTAGTTGTTTGCCTAGTGGGTGAAGCTGGAAAAATCGCCAAACTAGCAACTGTGATTGACATGACATATGGATAGTGAGGCTGATAGGACATTGTTACTGAATTTCCAGCTCATTTAAATGATACCAAATCCTCACCTACCCCCCTTATACAAGCAAGGGGGAGTGATGGCAATCACTTATTCTAATCGCCATTTGATTTCTTTTAAGTGAAGACTGGCATAATGCCAAAATATCTCATGTTGTCGATTCCTTTCATACATGCTCTCTCTTTTATTATTTAAATGATTTCATAGTTATGATTCAGTAAGGGGTCATCTAGTTGGTAAATTCTTATTGTTGTTGCAAAAAGTGAAGCTTTTTCAATGTTTTCCTGCTAAGTTGAAAGTTGCTGCATATTCTCTTTCCTAGGTGGGTAGAATTTTAGATGGATTTGAGATTTGTCACTCAGGCCAAATCAGTTGTCCTTGAGACCTAATTCCCTCAGCCGTGCCTTGAATGTTTCTCTCTGAATAATAAACATCAAGCATGAATACTGTTCCAATATCTTATTTGTAATTTATACGTTACAGGTATGGGGAGGCAATCCAGCAAAATTCCTGAGAAAGCTTACTGATGAAGAGACGACCTTTATTTCCCAGTCAGCCACCAATTATTCCAACTTGGCTCAGGTTCATGCAGCCGAGAATATGAAGTCCTTTGATGAGATTGAGTTTGAGAAAGTACTTCGTAAAAAGTTTGCGCATCGGGATGAGGAATATGACTCAATGCTAGGTGTTGTTCGTGAAACTCCCCCGGAAATTATTGTTCCTGATAGCATCAAAGATCCAAAGTCCTTGCAGAAATGATGTTTTCGCTAGGTAATTTTTGTTGAATTTGATTATGGAGATTTGACATCAAGGAATATTTGTTGTTACGTGCAAATACATGAAGAAGAAGGGGTCACCCTTGTTCCCAATAATACCAGACATGTAGGATAGAATCATTGCTCCTTTTTAGCTTTCATTGCTGCTCTTCTTGTGGCTGTTTTAAAACTGTATTTCCTGCTAAAGAAACTAATGCCATAAGCAGTATGTATGTCGATGTTTTCTCATCTTGAATTCATAGATTCTGGTTTTCCAAATGATTTTCTTTGTTTGCACTTTTTGAGTTTCAGGTTGTTATTGGGCATTACATGATGAATTGGAATTTCTATTGGCTTGCATACAAATAACGTATTAGATACTTCTCTTAGATGTTAAATGTCAAATCAGAAATCTAGAAAGTTTTATATTCATTGATCTTCGCTGGTTGATTTACACAGCTATCTAACTTGAATTTTCATATGGGTTCTTTCCAATATGTTAGGCTCGGCAACTACAAATTTACAAATGTTGATTGGACAATAGTGAAAAGTGAACATGAGCGTAAATTACGCCAACCTATTGGAATCTAACCCACGTGCTAAACCATGAATCCAAACTGTAGGCAGGTTAAGAAAGACAAAATAGTGTATAAAAATGGCGTCCATGGTCAGACCCACTATGCAATTATTGTAGAGTGAGTAGGAATCTACAAAAGCCAAAGATGCATTTCTCCGTAATTTCAGCTGCTCTGTGGTTGAGACGACAAAAAGGGTCGTCTCTCTAATCATATAGGTCTCCATATATTTCGTTCTCATCTCTTGTTTGGTTATCTTGTACTTTTCCTCGTATATGACAAGTACCCTTTAATTGATTTCTAGTGCTGTTTTTCCTTTGTCTGTATTCTCTTCTATTATAAGCATAAGCACAAGCTTTTACATATTACTAATATCTTTTACACTTTATTAATATATCATCATGATAATGTAATTAATACGTCTGTTCATTCTAAATTATGGGTAGCTTTTTACTTTAATATTTGATCATGAATAATGGTTTAGTGGTTGAAGCTTTATCAGTGGTGTTGCATTAATGGCGAATACTATATGCCCTAATAAAGTAGGGAATATGAAAAAATATCAATTGCTATAGAACCAGGGCAGGCGTCTAGCGTACGGCAGCGAAGCCCAGTGATCAATCGGGCAAATCTTTTTAAGCAAAAGGAGGAAATACGTGAGCAAAAGCTGACGGGCATTTGGCCGAAAGCAAATCAAAGATCCGCCAATTTAAAATGAAGAAAAGACCGAGGACCGAAATAGTTTTCACTACTTTTCATGAGTTATTGCTTCTAGAATTCATTGACCATTTCTTTTCGAAGCGTCTGGTGGAAGTATACGGCAAGGATTGATCCAATTTGTTTGTGGCACGTATCGTATTATATGAAAAGGTATGACTGACCGTGGGCATACACCGTCTGTGTCACGCATCTAATTAATTATATGAAAAGGTATGACCAGGGGCATGCACCGTTTGTGTTACGCAAGAGACATCTCTTCAGTTTATGTTAGGGAGAATCTTAGGTAGACAAAGTCAACAATTTATTTTTTTATTTTAAAAAAAATTAATAGAATAATTTTATTATGTTATTACATTTACGGCAAGATCGTTCAATTATTTTATTATTATTTTTTAAAAATTTTTAAATTTTACCAATTTATTTTAATTAGTTATATTTTTTTAATTATCATTATAATTTTTTTCTCCATTAATTAAATAACAGTACATACCAAAAATTCTTTTTCACATGTCACAAGAGAAGACACCTCACTAATTAAACGGTAATTAAGACTTTTTACTTAAATGTCGATACTTAGGACTGTTTGATGTATGGTTTAAAACTTATAATAAGATAAAAATTTAAAATAAATTTGATATAAGATACTGGGGAGTTATTTAATTTAATGTACAGTCTAAAACTTAGAATAAGGATAAAAATATAAAATAAAATTTTAATTGACATTTGAAATTATTCAATATTTTATTTTAACTATTTTTGAGCCCACCTCATTTATCTTAATTGTGAAAATTTAAATTTATTTTTTATCGTAATTTTTTTTAGAATAAGACACATTATTATTAATTTTTTACTCAAATTACACAAGAAAATAATATTAATTATTTAAATTATCATTGGTATATTGTTTATAATTTAATAATTTAAATAAAATTATAGAAATAAATAACAATTAAATTTATTTTATTATTTAAAGAGTTAATAATTTTTATTTTATTTTAAATAATTAATTATTTTATTTAATTTTTAATAATTTTAAAAATAAAATTATATATATAATTTTATCTTATCATATCTTATCATATACTAAATATAATATAATATTATACATAATTTTATTATATTTTATTTTATTATATTGTATTTTAAATTATTAATTTTATTATATTTTATTTTACATATTAAATGGACAATAGATATTAGTACTAATAATTAATAAATAAATATGTAACGATGTAATTAATTGTTTTGGGGGTAATTTAGGGAAAATGGAAAAGAGGACGCTAAAAGTCTGGTCTTTTGTGAAATGCGAACGAAGTCCATGTCTATAAATTCAGAGGAAAGACAGCACGAGGGGGCAGGCAACTTGTCTCCTTCAAACTTTATTCTTCTTTGCTTTCAAAGGGAAGGGAAGGGAAAGAGAGAGAAAAATGGGAGCAGAGCTCTTGCCCATCATCCAGAACGCTCAGTCTCAGCCTCAGCCTCAGCCTCAGCCTCCTATAATTCTAGGACTTCAACCTGCCGCCCTCACAGATCACGTGGTACGTGTTGATTGGTCCTTGTTGGATCAAATTCCCGGGGAACGCGGCGGCTCTATTCTTGTACTCTCTTCTTCCTTCCGTTCCACATAATTTTCTGTCTTTTGTTTATTTATTTAAAATTTCCTTCATATGATATTCTTTGCACTCTTATTATTATAATGGAACTTTTGTGTTTGTTGAAGTGTAATTCTCGTTGGAACACTCCAATTTTGTAGGAAAATTAGTCGTGAATGGGTGAATTGGATATGGGATAGGATTGGTTGTGTGATGACAAGAATGCAAATAGCTGAAATATGAATTGTTTTACGAATAAATTCTGTGTAGGTTGAAATTGAAGAGCTTGAACATATATTGAGTGAGGTAAAGACACACATTCTGTCGACACCTGATGAACCCTCTCCTATAAAGACAATAGCTGGAGGTAGTGTCACTAATACTGTCCGAGGACTCAGCGTAGGTTTTGGGGTCTCTTGCGGGCTGATCGGTGCATATGGTGACGATCAGCAAGGCCAGTTATTTGTCAGTAATATGAGCTTTAGCGGAGTTAATGTTTCAAGATTGAGAATGAAAAGGGGACCAACTGGCCAGGTGATTTTTGTATAAAAAATTCCTCTTGGATTTGATTATGTTTTGAATTTTCCTTGTTAATCGCTATGCGGCTAAGGACTGAAATTTCATCAGTAAACGGTATGCAACAGTGTGTTTGCTTAGTTGATGCCTCAGGCAATCGTACAATGCGGCCCTGTCTCTCAAATGCTGTAAAAGTTCAGGTGCTTTTTATAATGGCATTTCTTTCTTTTTTTCGTGGGCTTATGCAGTCTTCTTATTTACCATAAGCTTATGGTATGAACTTTTTGTGTTTCAGCCAGATGAATTGACCGCAAAGGATTTTAAAGGCTCTAAGGTTAGGCATCTTGCACTAGATTCTAGAGCTTTGTTGATTAATCCAGGTTGTGGTGATTTTTTATTTTTTCTTATTATTATTATTTTTTTTTTTTTTTTGCGTTGTTCCTGTTACAGTGTTGTTATATATAAATATATATTCCTTTGGTTGGAAGATTTTGGGATTTGTATCAAACTACCCTACAGATTTTCAGAGATGACGTTCTCTATGATATAAAATTAGAATAATGATTGACTTACCAGACAGTATTATTCAAACCATGAACGAACTAAGTTTTGTCATTTGACTAGGTTTGTAGCTTTTTAGACTGATTAATTATGGACTTGCTTACTGATGTATCTTTGGTTACAGTGGTTGGTTCTTAGATTTGCAATGTTCAATTTGGAAGTTATTCAAGCGGCTATTCGGATTGCCAAACAAGAGGGTGTTTCTGTCTCCATGGATTTAGCAAGTTTTGAGGTATGGTTTGTAAAACCATTCCACATTCATTTTGTTTGATCTCTGTTTTATGTGTGCAATGAAATAAACTTTTACTAACTGTTGTGTAACTGAAACAATGTTGTTGAGGGTTTTTACCATGGTTTCATGAAAGTAGAGCTATAGACTTGTGCATTGATATGTAGGAAAAGTTGAAGTACTTTCTAATTGGAATTTGTTTGTCAATGCAACAATTTTTCAGGTGTGATTGTGTTAATCTTATATAGTCTTTAACTTTGGCCAGATGGTCCGGAAGTTTAGATCACCTCTTCTACAGCTATTGGAGTCGGGGGATATAGATCTCTGCTTTGCCAATGAGGACGAAGCAACAGAGTTAGTAAGGTAACTATTGTTTGGTTGTAATCTAAACGCGTCGAAACAAATAATTATGAGTCAATGATTCTTCAGTTGCGAAGAATTTCATTTTTCATTTGGCAATATCAGGAGTATTTTCTGGTAACTGGCATTTCTTTTTCTTTCAATGGTTACAGGGGTGAACAAAATGCTGATCCAGATGCTGCACTCCAATTCCTGGCTAAACACTGCCAATGGGCCGTGGTGACATTAGGTCCTAATGGATGCATTGCAAAGCATAGAACAGAGGTTGTTTATAAACCCATATAAATATACAACTGATGGAATGCTTGACTTTTGTTTTCCTTTCAAAAATAACATGGCACGGTAAAATTTTATTCACTATTTCAGATTGTCAGAGTACCAGCCATAGGTGAGGCGAAGGCAATTGATGCCACTGGTGCTGGAGACCTATTTGCAAGTGGGTTTCTGTATGGATTAGTAAAGGGATTATCACTGGAAGAATGCTGCAAAGTGGGCTCGTGCAGTGGTGGATCTGTTATTCGCTCACTTGGGGGTGAGGTCACCCCAGAGAATTGGCAATGGATGCGCAAGCATATGCAGATCAAGGGTCTCTCACTTCCTCATAACCGTATTTGATGTCTATTTAAGCGATTGTTTTTTTAATCCATCGCAGTTATTTATCTCATTCGAACAAAGGGCAGCTGTGGTTGCATTTTCTATGGAGATCCTATACCAATTATGTAAAATTTTATTCTAATTGACCTTGAAATGAAAACCAAGTAGCCCATTCAAAAGTATGCCTTTGCCTCAAATGTTGGAACTAACTTTTGCATACGGCATATGATTGGTATTGTCATCATTACACGATTGCCATTGATAGAAAAATCCCAATGCCGGAAAACAAAGAACAATAGGTAATAAAAGCAAAACAAGGAGCAATGGGTAATAAATCCAAAATATATACATATGGGTGAGCATCTTTTAACTTAATTTGATGTATAATTTTTTGTGCAATTTAAAGATAAATAGGACTGATTAGTTGACAATATTAAATAGTTCAAAATTTGTGATATTATTTTAAATATAAAAAAATTAAAGTAAATTAAAGAGTTCCTAATCTTGCCCATATATACATAATTCCCCTTTGACATGCAAACAAAATATTGATGAAATCTCAGTTTTTATTCAACCTAACTGTGCAATTGTTTAAATGAGAAGCCCAACTTTAAATGAAGATATTCAGGAGTCAAGTTTTAATATTAGAAAATTCGTCAATTCACTACATTATGACACTGCCAAATCAAATGAATGATCATTCCAGTGCCAGCTTTAAGCTAGTTTTCTTTGTCTACAGAAGTGAAACAGACACCACAGGTAGCAGAAATATAGCTAAATATCACCAGGCCGGCAATGTCGTACCGCGTTGACGATTGTATCTTAAGTGTTAATGTAAGATGTTTTGGGAGTTCACCAGAGGCCAACATTCAAAAGTTTGTATCAAAAGGTTAACATTAAAAAGTTTATACTGATGAGGTAAGATAAATAGCACCATAAGCGGAACAATAAAATATCCAACAAACTTATTTTCCAATGTGCTAACCAATATTTCACGGAACTCATCCAACACATGCTTAAAAACCTCATCTAAAGACAGATGGAAAAGCTGACTTCTGGTCTAGAATCCTCAAATGTCCATTGGAGCTACGTCCTGGTCTGCAGTAGCACCCTGGTCAGTGGCACCACCCAGCTCTGCAGCTGCACCTCCTTCTGTAGCACTATCTGGTGCAGCGGCGGGAGCCTCTTCACCTCCTGCAATCTCAAATGAATCAATCAACTTTTGTACAGTTTCCTGATCTAAAATATGGAATGCCTCCTCGGCTCCTACAACTGCCACTGTGCAAATAGAACTCTTTAGAGTTTCTCCTTGCAAGGTTTCCCTTATTGCCATGAGAGCATCCTTTATCAGATCTTCCCTCGAAGAATCCATAAAGTTCTCAAACCTGCGTTCCAAGTATGTTTTTGCAGCTTGAGATCGGGAACCAATGGCGAATGCCTGATACTCAAAGTAGTTGCCACTTGGACAGTTGTAGTAAAGGTGGGCTCCGGTTTCATCCAAGCCAGCTACCAGCAGGCCAACACCATAAGGCCGTTTCCATGAGCGTTGGGTGCAGACCTGTCACCCAAATACGAATTTAAGTACAGATGAAAGAGTAATGTTTGAAAAGTCTCCAACAAGATAGATATCTGTTAAGGAACTGAGTAAGCGTTATATAACAGTCTTGCATCACTGATGCTACATTCAGGGGACACAAGAAAATAATATGCTCTCACTGAGAATAAACAAATTATGCCACTAATTTAATCTTACCATTAGGACATCTAAAAGCTGAAGACCAACAATTTGTTCAACCAATGCTGATAATTAAATATTCTACAAATTTTGAAATGATTCATATAGAGAATTAACACTTTGAGAATAAGGAAAAGTAGACTGATTATTATTAATTAAGAGCTGGCAATGCAATGCAACCAAGGACTATATTCAAATGTTAATATTTGTGTCAAGGGAGAGAACGGGAGGGATTTCAACGTGATGCAATCACATGCTAATACTTTGAAGAATATGCACATATCTTTATAGAAAAAGACAATCTACAGAAAAATTTAAGTGGAAAAAGAAAAAAATAAACCATCAATATGTGACAATCACACAACACTAGATAATAACTAAATAATGATAGCATACTTCCTACATCTTATACAAATAGCTCACAAACTCTTCAAAGATCCTCTGGTTCGGCATTCATGTTTAATTTTCTTTTTCCAAGCCCTTCTTAGAAAGCACTCACTGACTGCTAGTTAGAAGCCAGGGTTCAGAGCTGGAAGAGAAAAGAAAGGCATGATAAGCACCGACTTATATCTGAGAAGAAGCGCACATTTTGGAAAACTAACACGAATTGCCCATCGCTTAGCAAATACAAACTAGTTTGAAAGGAGACAAGGAGATGTGGGGGGAGAGAGGGGGGAGGAGAGACAAAGAGAGAGTTCATCCAACCCCAACCCAAAATTTGACTAACCAATAGATTTCAGGAAACATCAACTTGACTAAATTTGTCTTTTCTATGTTAATTCTAAGAAATCAAAAACCGACCAGGAAAATATGAGGTCATTTTATCAAACACATACTAAATGAACAGTGTTTGGATGTTGAAGTTCTACAGCACAACTCAACTGCAGAAAACAAGTTTTAATTTCTACAATTAAATCCTTCCTAATCACTCAACTATAGGATTATAAAGCTAAATTTCCACAATGGTCTGCCTCAATTGTCTAATCATGGACTATATTTAATATAGACAGTTTCTGCATGTTACAAAATGATATTATCCAAAAGGGCTCCTGAAAAGACATCTGCAGTCAATCACTCTTTACTTGCATCAACAATGCATAATAGAAAACAGAAACCCAAATGGAAAAAATAAACCCATTCTTAGCCCAAGTGTATATCCCCAAACTGTAAACGAAAAACAAGAGTCAAGCCATGTCATCCCAAGTTTGAGCAATCAGCCATAATAAAATTCTATAGCAGTCATTTGCTAGGTCAAACATAAGCATAGGACAACACACTCTCTGTCTCTAAACCTTCTTACCATCTGTTAAAGACAATCATTATTATTGTTAATGATTTAAAAAATGTTGTGAATATTATGCTCACAATGAATAACAGACAAAATAATTACCAAATCTTAGCTCAAGCAATTGGTGATATCACAAGTAAAATAAGACAGAAATCCAATGACAGATAATGTGCAGGATGTAAGTGAAGAAATTCCTCTCCTACATTGCAATTACTTAAACCAAATTACATAAAAGAATTAAACATTAAAGATAAAACCAAAAAGAAATAACTTCAATTGACATGAACAGACACCTTCATAAAATCCAGAACTTTAACTCATTAATTTGGAAAATTCCTGAACTAAAATCCTAATCTCTTCAACTGACACATTATCAAATCTATTCAACAAATTCAGTTCAAATAACAAACTTTCGCATTAACTTTAAAAAAAAAAAAGTGGGGTTTTAAAAGTGTCGGACCTGAGCCTTGTCGGCGAGCTGGACCACAAGGCGGCCCACGGGAAGTGGTGACTCGTAAGTAAAACTGTAGTTAATGCACTCGGATCGCATGTACCGAGACAGGACACGGCCGTCGGCGGTGAGACCGGCGATTGCGACGCCGATGTGATCGTCGACCTTGAAGATCTTCTTCTGGTGAGACGAAAGCTCGGAGTTGGCCTTATTAACGCAACCCAAGACTACGTGGGTCTTAGATCGGAGGCCAATTGCGGCGGACCCTTGCTTGACCGCCTCCATCGCGTACTCTACCTGAAACAATCGGCCCGCTGGGCTCCATGTCGTCACGTCCGTATCGTATTGGTTCCTGAACATTTTTTGGGTTTAATCTCTACGACACCGTCTTAATTTCACGAAGACAATAAACCAAACTCTGAAGCAAATCTCTCCGTCGAGAATGAAGGGAAAAGGTCATGGAGCGATTTAAAGCCCTTTTCTTTTTCTTCAAGGCAGAGACACAGGGTTTGGACTGAGGTCACTTACTTGAGAGGTGGAGTGATTTTGTGTATCCGGTAGTACGTTAAAGCACTAGTACTGATCAGCAGATCTGCTACAACACGAAATTGGGCTTTATGATAAACCATAGTGGACCATATTTTGTAGCCCGTGTTGTCACTTCTTTGGGTCACGACAATCAACTTGGTTTAACTTCGCTCTGTAATAATTTTATTGGATGTCAGCCCTATCACTTGTCAGTCGGCCCAAAAGGGAAAAACATATCCCCTTGTTGCTAACGTTTAACAATCAGAATCTCAACAGATGGTATACAAAAGCAAGCATCTCGTGGTTGGTCTCTAATGTCTCTTTATGTTTTCCCTGTATGGGCTAACATGACAAGATTTTAGCAGATGCTCTGTTCCTACATCTACAACAAACAAGGAGAAGAAAGTTAGCTGGCCAACGCACGCAAATCAAAAGGCTAAGCTTTCAAAGTTTCATCGGGCGGTTAAGGCTGAATCAGCTGAGTTGGTAGTCACTGAGTCAAAAGGAAACTCTCCTAAAGGAAGAAAAAGAAAAGGAAGACAGATAAAGCACAATTGAAAATATATAGCTGCCCATACGTATCTGCTTTATGCTTTTGCTTTGGGTCTTGAATTGCTTTGTGGGTATTATTAGATTCACCAGTCAGTCATTAGAACAAAAGTGCTCTGATTCCTCGCACACAAAAGCTAGTCTCTTCTTGGACCATATCTGATTTATTAGATTCAACAGTCATAATATAAAAGTTTCCAACGTACACTTGATAGCTAGCTAGCTAGCTGGTTTGCAGTTAAAAGTTTCACATTCCATATTTACCATGCATGCATTGCCTCCCGCGGACTCACCATCAACCCGGCAAAGAAACAACTCTGAGCATTAGTTTTAAGAAGTGTTTGTGCTGTTACTGACTGTTCAGTTTCTGAAAGAGGGAGAAGAGTTAACAAGGAAAATCGGCAAATGATTTTATGCCCCCACATTAAATGGGCTAGCTGAATAATATAATGGTAGGCATCAAGAAAGTGATCAGGCTAGCTGCTATAATTTTGTGGGTTCTAGTCCTGGGCAAAGTTAACGTTGTGCTGTGTGTCAGGTGTCCCCCATCTAATTCTCCATACTTTACTAGAAACAATACCAAGCCCCAAGCCCCAAGCCCCGGCCCCTCTCTAATCCTTGCTGCAAAGTTCACAAGGAGATGGTACTACGTTGGTACTGAGCGAGCAGTGATACCAAAACGGCATCACTTCAGATCCATAATTTAAGGACCACATAATGGGTCCCAGTTTTCCCCTTCTCCACAATTCCATGTGAAGAAACTCGGTTTCCAAATTATTGAACTTTCGAATATCAAACAATTGTTCCGAGGAATCTCTGATGTTATAATAATTCACTTGAAAAATATATATAAATAGTTGCGATGTATAATATAAATTCCCTCTTCACGTGTGGCTCATCGTTGCAACTATACTATACTGCACCAAGTGACATCCAATCGCCACAATTCTTAATTCCTAAACAATCCCTTATTTTTACAGTAATATCTGAAATGCCCCTATTTAGGGGCCATGTCGGCATCGATGATTGGACACTCAAAAAAACATTCGGCTAAACGAGAACAGAGAAACCAATTTTTTTTTTTGATTAAGGTTATAGGCGAGCTCATATCTCACTGTCACCGGCTTTGCCGGTCGCCCATTCTCTGTCCGCTAGTCAGTCATCGGCCGAAATTTTACCACAAGCGTCAACTTAGAAAATCGATGATTCTGCACTCGCATCCCTTAGTACCGTACGCTGACAACAGTATTTGTAATAAAATCAAAATTTTGTTATCGTCATTTTCTCGTATCTCGTTCATTTTCTCCTCCGTGTCTTGACCCTGCAGAGGAACGAGCCCGTTTAAAGAGAAGAAGAAGAAGAAGAAAATAGAACCAAATACAAGAAGGAAAAAAAAATCTAAAATGGAGTACCAGAAAATCTCCTCGGCTCCTTTCTCTAAGAAACTCATGAATGGCCGTAGCTTCAGTGGAACGAATATATACGACGGCGTTTTTAGCGGTCATATGAAGGTTGGCTCTCTTGTAGAAGAAGATTACTGTGAGATATTCGATGGCGCTAGTAGTTCTTCGATTCCGGTTCTTGATGTTCCTGAGCTGAAGGAAAGAAAGATTTCGGTTGACGTTAACAGCTCCAAACTTGATTACTCAAAGATTTTTGGTGGTTCTGGAGAGTTTGATTTTGCGGTATCGCACGAAGAGATTTCTGTTAAATCAAAGAAAAGAGGCAGTTGCATTAAAGAGACTCGGTAAGTTAGTAACTTCAATTTCCTTATTTTGCTGGTTGTTGGAATATTTATGTTTTTTTTTCCTTTTCTTTTGGAGGTTTTCACTGATGATGGAAAACTCGTCTGAAAACGAGTTGTTTAGTTGAGTTAAAATGGAAATAGTTCCTAAAAGTAAAAACAATGAAGAGATATTGTCTCTTTTGCATAAAAATGATAACTTGAAAATCTTCTTCGTGGGGCATGAGCTTTGACTTGAAATCTTGAAAAGAACTCAAGAGGTTTGAGTAGTAAAAAGGGAGTAGGTAGTTTGATGCTTAAGCAGATATTGGGTTTTAGCAATTTATACTGTTACAAGGACTTGTAAATTGATGTGCCTTTCTCTTTCAATGTGATGTTTTATAGGAATCCGGCTGAGCCAGAATCAGATCCTTCTAACTTTTCGGTGGAAAATCAAGTTTTGTCACATGAAGCCTCTTACCAATCATTTGATGGTGTGAAGCAGTTCAAAATGTCTTATAATAAAGCCAATCAAGAAAGAAGAAACGGGACAAATGGGACAACACATATAACTCAGCTCCATGCTGTTCCGGGCTATACTTGTTTAATCAATGAATTTGCTCCCTCACAGATAACTGAAGGCAACAAGCCATTATCATCAGCATTAAATGGGAATCATCTCAACACTAATTTCAGTGGGGAGATAATGGAAGGCAAACATAGCAGGAAAGCTTCATCAGTCCACTCTCCTGGTGGTGCTAGCAAACAAGCCTTTAGGGATGGTGTTAAATTACAAAATAAATTCAATCACAGTAGGTCCAATTCAAATGATGTGTTTTTTGATGCCTTTGAAATTGGCCTTAAGCCTTGTCCTTCAAAAGTGCCAAAGCCTTCAAGTCGGTCAAACAGCTTAGGTAATAATAAGAGTGATTCTAAGACGTCAAAGGGTTCGAAGATTGGGGTTTCCAATAGTCATTCTACTGAAGGTGCTTCCGGCTTTTGTTCACCACCTTATTTTGAGGAGGAAGTAGACACTAATTCAGTTGCCGCTGCCTCTGCAGCTGCTGTGAAAAGGGCAATAGAGGAGGCTCAAGCTAAGATAAAAATAGCGAAAGAAATAATGGAAAGGAAAAGGGATGGTCTTCAAAATCATGTGAAACTGGGATTTAATGATGGCCCAAAGGTTGAGAAGAGAAGAGAAGGTAAAATTACAGATCAAACAAACAAATTCAGAGAGGAGGAGTGGCAGAAATGCAAAAAAGGTGATGCTTCAATGCAAGTTTTTGCCAGGCTAGAAATGCAAAATGCTGTGAAAGTAGGCCAAGTGGCCCTAGATTTCAGAGAAAGGGATGACCTACATTTTACCAAAGAAGCCAAAGAAGCTTCAGTTGGAACATACAAGGACAAAATCAATTCAACTCTAATGGATCATAGGCCCAAAGAAATGAAGGATCTGAAAGCAGAAAAACGGGGAGACATCTTGACGAAATTAGTGCAATCAGTAAATGATTTTGAACTGAAAGAGAGATTTTTTTCTATGAAAATGTTTGAGAAACCAGAAGAAAATGGTAAGAAACTGGAAGTTTTTGAAGAGGCACACAAACAGGAGGAAGTTGAAAAGAAGTTGAATGCAATACAAGGAGCTTGTGAGTTAAAAGAAGAAGTGTACGAATCAAAGTCTGGTCAAGGGGTTCGTGATCAGGAGGATTATGGAAAGAAATCAAGGATTGCTGGGTTGCAGGAAGTGAAAGAGGTGACATTTGAAATGTCCCACAAGGTAGAAACCCAAGAAAAGAAACAGAGAAGGCTGTGGGATTTGACAGGGAATAAGCTGGAAATGCAACTGAAGGACAATGAACATAGAAAGATGAGGATGCTAAAAGAGGAGCAGGTGTGGTTCGAAAATGAGAAGAAACAAAAGGAAGTACTTGAACAAAAAGAAAGTGATATTAGATCCGAAGTTTTTCCTGAGACAGAAGAGAATGAGGCGGCACTAGAAGAGATTTTTTATCCTAAAGAAAACGGGAAAAGAGATGAAGCAACTTATGAGAAAGTAGAATTTGAGAAGCAACAAAAAGATTCTTGCAGGTTGGAAGAAAATGGAGGGCTAGAAGATGTCCATGGTAGTGAAGATGCTGAGAACACATCTGATAAAGCTCAGGAACAGGAAAATGTTGAGGTGACAATTGATGGTTTCCATGATGGGGTACAAGGTGGGAAGAAATTAGAAGAGGATGTAGGGTTTGGAGAAAAAGGGAAGCTTATAGAGGCTGAAGAAAATGGCAAGAGACTAGAAGAGAGTCGTGAGTGGGGCGAAACTGAAAAATTACAGAGAGAGATTGATCAGAGAGAAGAAGATGAGAAGATGAAAGTAACTCAAGCGGCTGGTGAGCACTTCAGGAACAATCTTGAGGTAGTTAATGATGTATCTATGCAGGATAAAACTGAGATTCTAAGTGAGACTCTGGAAGCCTCTGTACAAGATGAAAATGATGAATATCTGGAGGTAACCACGCATGAAGAGAATGGGGGGATTATGGAAGTATCTCGGGCTTCATCTGAATGGAAAGAGATGGAAACAGAGCCAAATGTAGTTGATTTGGAAAATGACCAGGAAGACAAAGGGATACTTGAAGTTGAAATAGCTGGCTTAGCTCAAGTTGTTCTTGAACTACACAATGAGATTCAGAAACAAATGAAAGATACTAGTAAGGTCCAGGCTTCCGATTATAATGGGTTAAATATAGGAGTATCTGACACGGATGTGTGGAAAAGTCCAAGTGACCAATATCAGGTGGAATCCGATACGTTCTGTAATGCAGGTAACTATGTTGAAGAATTGACTTCTGAATCAGAAGAAAACTTTGAGGATGTTGAGGAGGTTGAGGCTGCAATGAAACTGGGAGAAGATGAGAGTAATTATGAATTTTCCCATGCGAAGAGGTGGATTGACAATGGGGAGAATGTGGAAGAAACTCAACAAGGCAAAGGGGAATCCACTGATATGAGGCACAAGATCAAAACAAGCCAAAACCCAGAACACAACAAGGAGCATCATTCTGAAACCCTTAAAACAGTAGGGAGGGAAGCTGAAGGTACTACTATACTGAAAGAAGTAGAGCTACAGAAGGGACATGAGAGAAAATTAGATGAAGCAAAAGAGAAGGAAAGGGAAAAAGAGAAGGAGAGAATAGCTGTTGAACGAGCAATCCGTGAAGCTCGTGAAAGGGCCTTTACTGAAGCCCGAGAAAGAGCAGAAAGGGCTGCTGTGGAAAAAGCAAATGCGGAAGCACGGCGAAGGGCAATGGGTGAGGCCCGAGAAAGATTAGAGAAGGCTTCTGCAGAGGTGAATGACAAGTCAGCAACACTCGAGACTTTTATGGAAGCCAGACTTAAAGCTGAGCGTGCTGCTGTGGAGAGAGCAACTGCAGAGGCCAGGGTGCGTGCCCTAGAAAAAGCAATGTCCGAGAAAGCTACCTTACAGGCAAGAAAACAGGCTGTAAAATCCTCTGGTGCTTCCAGAAAAGATGGAATCAGACACAGCTCTGCTTCCAATGTGAGTATTCTTACCCTTTATTCCCCATGACTCTTCCCATGTTTACCGGCATTGCAAATTAACAATTCATGAAATCTCCCCCAGGATTCACATTATAAGGGCTCAGACCCTTGCAGAAGTTCTGGATATTCTAATTCCAGTCATGATGGTATGCAATGCTGTCAAGTGTTAGCTATTGCATTTAATATCATTGTTGTTTTATCAAGGATCTTAGACTGTACTTACTGTTTGTTTCATTGGAACGTTTTTGTTTGGTGCTTCATGTAGTTCCTCATTCTACCAATAAATCTGATGGAGTTAATGGTGAATCGGTTCAAAGGAATAAAGCTAGGTTGGAGAGTCATCAACAGTTAACGGAGCGTGCGGTATGCCTCCTGGTATTGTTATAAGAGGATATGGCCTTTTGACTTGTCAGGTTGTATCATACATTATGGTCTTTTTCAGGCAAAAGCTCTTGCAGAGAAGAACATGCGAGATCAGCTTGCTCGGAAGGAACAAGCAGAGAGAAATGTAATTATCTAATCCAATATGTAGAGGAAATTTTTGCAATTGATTAGGGGACTTGAAATAATTTTCTTACTGTTCTTGCTTTATTATAATGACAGAGATTAGCAGAAATTCTAGACGCTGAAGTCAAAAGATGGTCAAGTGGGAAAGCTGGAAACTTGCGAGCACTGCTTTCAACGCTCCAATACGTATGTGCATTTCTCGTGTGCTCCGTCATGGGTTTCTATCATCACGCTTCATATGAAGTTTTAGCATAACATTTAGATAATCTAGACTCTAGATTGACTAAGATTTTAACTGGGCTGTCTTTACTTGCAGATCCTTGGGCCTGACAGTGGTTGGCAGCCAATTCCTCTGACAGATCTTATAGCAACTGGTGCTGTAAAGAAAGCTTACAGGAAGGCCACTCTTTGTGTTCATCCTGACAAGTTACAGCAACGGGGTGCAAGTATACAACGGAAGTACACGTGTGAGAAGGTTTTTGATCTTCTAAAGGTGTGTGGCAACCTTTATTTTATTTTATTTTATTTTTAAACGTAGCATAACCCGTTTCTAAGGGACAGGGGATCTCATGAAAACAAATTGTAGAAATAGTATGCCAGCAGCAGCATATGGATTGTCTGTTGCACTAACTGATAATACTCGACGAAATTCAATACCGAAATTACGATACTTTTAAAAAAAAAAAAAAAAAAAAACAGTAGTTGAGAGTGTCGCTCTATGATTCTGTTCTTTTACGTATGTTGCAAATAGTACACGATAGGGTTATTGGGTTTTACAACACTTGGGCTATGTGTCTTATGGGCCATCATCACTTTAGTTTCGTGTCAGTCGTTTGTCTCATCTGTACTGCTCGGCCCCCGATTATTACTATTCCAAGTTTGAGCACTGTTTTTTTCCGTTACCTAATTTGTATTCTGTTGTCTACAGGGGGCTTGGAACAAATTCAATGCAGAGGAACGGTAGACAATTGTTCTTCTGCAAAGCATTTTCTGATAGTCGAAAGTATATAATTTGTAGTTGTATTCGCTAATTATTAGTAATGAATCTTCCACTATTCTTTTCACGTCTCAAAGTATTTTCTGTAGTCAAAGAAATTTGCAAAGTGTATTCTGGTCATAAGTAGCTAATAAGCTTTTGCCATTCTTTTAATATTGTACCACGAGTTTATTTGCCCTTCCACTAGGCAACATAGAACACTTGCAGCTCCATAATACTGTTTAACTGCTTCAACAGTGATGTAATCTAGAGCTTAAGAGTCAAAGCAAATACCTACCATTATTCAACTTAAACCAAAATGCCCGCGTTCTTAATACTGGATATAGAAAACAAACAGTAAATTACAGACCTGAACCACAAAAATTTTACACCTGCTCAACTTAAAAAGGAATCATAAATTTAATCCGTCTCAAAGAGTGGTAACCACAGTGGCTTTCACAGTGTGGGCACTAGTCATGAACCATGAAGAGATTCGACAAAGAATTATACACCCAGCAGATGAAGCATTATTGCGTTCTGCGCATGCATGCGATTCTCAGCTTGTGGGAAGACAATAGAATTCGGAGCTTCAATAACATCATCAGTCACTTCAACTCCCCTTTCAGCTGGCAGACAATGCATGAAATAAGCTTTTGGCCCAGCTAACTTCATGAGGGCTTCATCCACCTACAATAAATTGCATGTGAAACAAATTCATGGCTTCAACTTAAACCAACAACTATATTGGGCAGTATTCATTGGTTACCAGATAATAGATATTGCAGAGATTTTGCAAACAATAGGTAACAGCAATATTCTCTGAGTATCTGGATAATTACATTTTTTTCGAAATCAACATGTTGATAAGAGTAAGTTATCCTAAAAAGATTTACCTGAAATCCCTGAAATGCTTGTCGCCGATATGCAGCCTCTTCCTTTTGCCCCATGCTAGCCCACACATCTGAGTACACAACATCAGCACCTTGTACAGCATCTTTTGCATCATTTATAATCTCAATCTTGCTAATTCCAGCCTGTCGTGCCTTCTCAACTGTTTCTTTATCTGGTTCGAAACCTTTCGGGCAGGCACAAACAAAGTGGAAAGGAATAACTGATGCCATCAACAGCCAAGAGTGCACAATGTTATTTCCATCTCCAACATAGACGACCTGAATTTTACAATGGCCATCAAAACAATTAGACTGTGATATATGCAACCAAATATTTAATCCCGCCTGTAGCAAGATAACAAAAAAATCATGAAAATGGCTGAACAACAGGCTAACCTTGGTTCCTTCCAATTGACCAATGTGTTCAATAATAGTGAGGGCATCGGCCATTATCTGGCAAGGGTGGTTGTAGTCTGTCAAGCCATTGATGACAGGTACACTTGAATATTTAGCCAGATCACAAATGTCCTGCAACAGAACAGGTAACATTATTGCATCTACAAACTGGATAATGATTTAAAAGAGACTTAAAGTTAAAACTAAGAGAACATTGGATATCAGAACCTCGCTGTGGTATCAAAGCTTGGCAAAAGATAAAAACTGGGCTGACTTGGTAATGGTTTCTATGACAAGATTACCCTACTCAGCTGGTTCACGCTGAAACCCAAAATGGGTAACAACCAGGGATCTACGCCAAGGAGGTTAAACAATAAACATCAACATATCACACCTGCGCATTGACATAGGATGACTAGGACAAGATAATCATAAGAAACAAAAATAAGAAAGTTCACAAGCATTTGTAAGATGAGAGTGCACATCGACTTCTTTTCCTAACTTGTTTCATTCTTTTGCACTTATATATTAACAATACCAACCCTTACATAAGAAACTCACCAGCGTACCTGATGACCAAAGACACGTGCCATAATAATGTCATTGTAGCGAGACAAAACACGAGCAACATCACGCGTTTCCTCTCGCTTCCCCATCTGGATGTCATCTGGTCCTAAATATATAGCATGACCTCCCAACAGGGAAAACCCTGTCTCAAATGAAACCCGAGTTCGCATGGATGGCTTTGCAAAGATCATGGACATTGTTTTCCCTTTAAATGGCAGAAAAGACCTATCTCCAGACTTAAGCAGTGCCTTGACTTCAGCAGCTCGGTCCAAAATCTTCAATATGGTACCTTTGTCAAAATCACTGATGTGCAGAAAATCCTTCAGCTCTGCTTTTGCTGTAAAATACAGATGAAAAATTAGATAGTGTTGTTTTCCAGTTAATTGAGGACACAGATGAAAAATTACCTATAGTGTTGCAATAGATTGCATTTCCCTTGAGGAATGCAGTGCTGAGAAATGTTTATAATCAAAATATGTTTTCAAGTTGCAATACTATAAGCAACACCCAACTGAAAAGAGATTCTAACATCTAACCATTCACGATTACCCTAGGCTACTATTGTGTACAATTTCCGAAGCATAAGAATCACTTAAAAATGGAAATTTAGAATCTCCATGTGATCACTTATCAAGCGCCAGAATTCTGTGAAATATAAGCATGCCATTCAAATTTGTAAATCTGTTAGCAATAGATAGGAAGTGAAACTTAGACTAAAACTTTTTAACATCATAGAATAGATATCCAAGCTTAGTTTCTTTCATTTGCCCCGCAAGGAAACGTTAAAAACAGAAGTGGTAAAACCAACACTTGTTTGCATGTACCTTAAACACTAATAGGATGACTATAAACATTTTCAACTGAAATCAATTATTGCAACAACATATAAAACATAGGATAATTCTTCTTCACCCCAAACCTTCAAGAAGAATAATTCTACATCAGCACTCATGATTGACAAGCAAAACCAGAATCATACCTACAAAGTACAAACGCTTATTTTTCAAATCCTAAACCCTAACTTTTAGGAAACAAATAACACGTCAGGAAAAAAGTATAAAGAAACACTAATAAAACAAAAAACAAAGATTCACCAACCGCAAAATCCGTAAGAATAAAGAAAAGAAACAATCACATAAAAACCCAAATGTCTCCATCGTTGAGTAACACCAACATTTCCAACTCTTATAACCTAGTTAAGATGATATAGCGAGATCGTCTTAACAAAAAAGCACTCATAATGTAAGTCCTAAATCAAGATTAAACAGAGTCCAAACCCTAATTTCCTTGTGATTCAACACAAAAACAATCAAGAGACATCACATTGAATTTCTAACTAAGAACAAAAACACTTAAAATAAGATCAAATAAAACACATTAAAAATCAAAGACCAACATTAACCTTTTCCATCGATGGAAGGAGGAGCTGACGCTGCAGAAGAGGCCTGGCACGAGATGCTTCTTCGGAGAACCGGAAAAACAGGGAGAGGAGACGCCGACGCACCAGAGAATCGCGAGTGTTTTGGGATAATCTTTCCGGAGAAGGAAGAAGATGAAGCAGAGAGAGACATTTTGTCCGATCGAAATGTACAGTAACTTGAAATCGCCGCCATTGATTTTGGTGGGATTCGTGGGAACAGCTTTGAGAGAGCGGTAAGTGGACTGAGCGACTTAGCGAGAGGTTTGGGGTTTAATCAGTCTCGGTTTACGTAAATGCCCCTTGTGCCAATGTGGCGACAACGTAAAGAATTTTCACTCAACTAATAAGGCAGCCAATTAAATACTGCCACGAAAGCGAACATTATACGAGCTTGGTGATTTGGACATTGGGCCGGATTACAATATGGGCCGTTTCGATTTGGGTTTTCTGAAACCACATTATGCAATTCGACCGATTTGGTTAGCAACCCTAAAAGAAAACCATCGATTGTTTACGACCAATAATTAAAATGATTATACAGTCTTATCACTTGTTTCTGTCATTCAGGTTCAAATAGTTTGCCTTGCCCCCTCTTCATTGCATACCCATTTGTGTAAACAAAACAATAACGAAAGGTCTGTTACCAAATTTGATTTTTATTTCCAGAAACAGTACAAAATAGGCTTAAACAGTCGGCCGAAATCACCCACCAGAAGATGAACTTTCTAGGCGTAGCAGAATGAGCTGATAATGTAGTAGCTCTAGACAATTACACAAAATGAAAGAGACAACTGCAAATTTTTAGACGTGTCCATTAGTGTCGCTGACATGATTTTCAGGAGCAAGCAATCCCTTGGCTCTGCAAGTATCCACACCTCCTGTGTACATGTCTTCTAAGCTGTATTTGAATTCAAATCCCAAGTCTGTCAGCTTTTTCGAAGTGAACAGAATATTTTTTATGTTTTCATCCACCCCTTTGAACCTGATAAGCAACAATGATTAATCAGTCCAGAAACTGAAACATAAAATTAATCACAGCTGATCCGGAATTTATGAAATATTAGGTCTTACTCAGTGGGAACGTTAAACTCTGGATATTTTTCTCTAAGCATTTTGGCAACTTCAAGAATGGTGGCTGCGTGGGAAGAGCAGATGTACCGCCCCTTCGCCTCAGGATTCTCATACAAAAATATATGAGCATTGCAGAGATCATCCAAATGCACAAACTGTCCCTGTTTTATAATTCCATAATGACCTTCATTTCCTGTAATAGGAAACAAGTAAAATCTTAGATTAATTATTTACTAAGGTCAATGAACACAAAACAGATAATAAAGAACTAAATAAAGTTCAGCAGAGTGGCTATGGAAACGAACGGGTGATAGGAGAAAGTGCAGTTATCAGACTGGGAGGCATTGATGGCATAAGAAATGGGCCAACTACAAGAGTTGGTATGACAGTGATGAAATCAATGTTATTCTCTTCAGCGAACTTCCAAGCAGCTTTCTCTGCCAGAGTCTTGGAGACAAAATACATCTGGTCACCATAAACAGAGAGCTTAAATCAGGGTCCTTTAAAGTATATAATTCCATTGGAAAATCGAGAAATTTGGAGCTAATTACTTACCCAACCAGTCATTTTTACTTTTTGGACAAATTCCAAATCACTCCAGCAATTTTCATCATAAACTGGCTTCCTGTGCTCTTCGACATTCACAGTTCCTGCAGATGACGTGAATACCAGCCTCCTCACAGTTTTTGCATCTTTACATGCTTTCATTATGCCTAGTACCCCATTTACAGTTGGCTTTATCACTTCATTCTGTCAAACACCAAATCATCAATTTCACAGTCGCATTTCAATATTTCAATATTGATTAATGATTAATCAGTAATCAATAATTCTGTATGCTGTAGCACGATGACTTTTACTGTTTAATGTCTAAAGAGCGATGGCATTGATATGATACCTCAGGATCCTTGGACTCAAAATCCATAGGTGTGGCGACATGGAAAACTCCTGTGCAACCTTTAATCGCTTCATCGAAGCTTCCCTCATCAGCCAAATCAGCTTTATACAAAGTCAGGTGCGTTTTTGCCTTGGGCAAGTCCATCAAATGCTTCACTTTCTTTACGTTATCTGCCCAATGTATACACATATAAATCCTGTTAACCAACTAATCTCAAACGCGAAAAGAAGATTAACTAAGAAGGTGAAAGAAATCGAACCAGGATCGCGTACGGTGGCTCTAACAGAGTAGCCGCGCTCGAGAAGTCTCATGACGAGCCATGAACCGATGAACCCAGACGCACCAGTCACGCACACGGTCTCAGCTGACGATCCCATGATTTTATGAGACTAATTATACTAAATATTTTGTATAAATGTAATTAACAAAGAAGATGGAAACTCGTGAGTTACTTCGTTGTTGGGCTTGTTTATATAATAGATGTTACAGTTTCTTTCATCTAACACACCCTGTTTTCAGCTCAAATTACTAGCCGCGTGATCAACTGCCAGTTCTTGCACGTGCATGGTGGTTGGTGTCTGCCTCCACGCCCGCAGTCTCTTCCAACTATCTTCCTCCGGGCGAAAATACCTTTCGACCAACATACCTGATAGCATTGGGTTTTTAACGGACATTCCCTAATTTTTTTGTCCATTTATATTTTTAATTAGTAAAAAAAAATTATATTTAAAATTAATTATTTACTTTTCAAATAATTTTATTATTTCTCAATAAAATTAATATTCCCTCAATAAAATTTATTTTTTTTCGACCAACATAGTTAATAACATTGAATTTTTAACGCCAGTTGTATAATTTTTGAGCTTATCTATATTTTTAATGTCCGAAAAAAAATTTAGATTTGAAATTAATTATTTATTTTTCAAATAATTTTGTCATTTCTTGATGAAATTCATTGATAAATTAATTTTTCCTCAATGAATTTCATCTTTTATCGATGAACATCTTCTTTTTTTGTTAATCACTCTCTAAATTTTTAAATTTATATAAAAAATTATAATCAAAATAAATAAATTGACACTGAATCACTTATAAATTAATTTTTAATTATTTTTTTAAAATTTATTAATTATTTCTCAAAATTTATATAAAAAATTATAATAAAAAATAAATTTAAAATTTAACATACAACTAATAAAAAAAATTTGTTGAAAAAATAAATAATTAATTTTAAATATAAATTTATTTTATTAAAATTAAAAATATAATTAAGCCTGAAAACTAAACTCTATTAAAAATCGGATAACATTAGGTGTAACACCCCAAATTTAACAAACATCGTATATGCTAAATTATGAAACACAATTCCGTACACATACAAAATCTCTTAATTAAGGATTGTACACTTTAATTTAGTACGTGTGATACTTGTTAAATTTGGGGTATTATATTACGTGGTTGGATTAGAGCGTTTTATAAAACGTAATTTAAGTGTCACTTCCTATTAAGAATCCGGAAGAAGAACCGTCGGTAGAACAAAGAAGTATTCCACTAGAAGAACACAACACTTAAAAGACTGGTAGTTGCCTATTCACAAATTGAAAATGACCTCAATCTTAAAATATGAATATGACATTGACGTGTACACGCTCAGCCCAAACTTTAAAAGTAAGGGACGGTTGCTTTTATAAGCTTCAGCTCAACCCAAGCCTCACTGATTGGAATGAGTATGACCTAACAAGCTCTACCTAGAACGTAGGCCCATACCCCAATTCCTCGAATTGCTATAAAGTATTAACTAGTCCCCGTGCCCAAAATGGATGAAAGGCGTGCTACGCTGTCTGTGTCCGGGCATGTAAATAATGCACTCAGTCTCGGCGACGGCGCTATCTTCTTCTTAAGAAACTTTGGGAAGAAGACAGATCCGAAGCGTTGAGTAGTCAGGTTCAGGAGCAGATAGCAATGTACAATATCTGCAGACTACGAACATAAAACGTAAATGAACTGCATTGCGTCATTGCGTGTTGTTAAAAGGTGGAGACACAGCATGCGACCAGTCTGATACCTTTAAGAACTGCAGTGAGTTCAGCCACAAATTAAGCTAGGCAGTCGTCGGTGCTGGCTACCTATTATCAACGGACAAGGATAACTTAAAGACTTTATATTTGACATTCTTTTACATTGTAATATCCGGAAGAGAATGATGGACACGTGTCCGTTGAAGTGTTGTAGATTTCGGATTCCTTACGAAGTGGAGCCGGGTTTCACGTGTAATATACGTTAAAAATTCTTATTTAGGATTGGCATTTAAGTTTGAAACACTATGATATAAGAATTAGTGATTAAATCGAAATTAATTGAAATAATTAAAAAATAATATTTTTATTTTTAAATTAAGTATATAAATAATATATTTTTTAAATATTTAGAAAATAATATTTTTTTAGTTAAATATCATAAAAAAAATTATTTTTGAAAAAAATTATTTATTTTATAAGTTTATTATTTAAATAATATTTTTTAAATAAATATCAAATATTTAATATTAAAAATTTTAATTTATCGAAATCAATTTAGATTATATAATTTTAAAATTTTAATAAATATTAAATTTTTTTTTGTTTTTAAAATTTCAAAATATTTTACTAAATTGCCATTCTGAATAGGAATAGACCGGTTGATTTAAGTTTTTGACATGATTGGAACAACTGGAGACCGCAAATTAAACAGACAAAGGATTATTGTAAGAAAGTGATTGAAAGGAAATTTTACATGAGAATTGAGGTTAACATCGTCATCGTGGATAGCTTTATTCGTAATTGTCGCCGTGATCGTCGACGCTAAATGCTGGAATGATTTTATATTTTTGACTCACTTTCACGTACAGTAAAATTTGCTCATCCCAAGTGGGGTGGGTAAAACAAAAAACAATGCAAAGTGGGCAGGTTTATCATCTGCCTCATATTCCGAGTTCTGACAAAAGAGTAATGATAATTTCACTTCTTTATTGAAGAGCTAAACGCAGAATGGGATGCTTTCAGAATTCAGTCTGTGCCCAGAAAAAAAAAATTATACCTTCAATCCAATATGAACTTATTTAGTCATGACGTTTCCGCCATCGTTTTCCTGTTTTTGGTAAAAACTTGTAGTCTATTTGAGCCTTTTATATGTTACACCATAGAAAGTAATTGGAAAGTAATTGTGATGGGCTGGCCGATTGGTTACTTTTCTATTTGTTGGACAACAATACCCATGTACTATAGCTGGAGTAAATCACTCGAGCCACAAAGGGCAGGCCAATTTTGGTTTTCCAACTCCCATTGATAGAAAGCAACCACCCCATGCACCAAATGATAAGAGAGAAACAATTATGGAAGCAGTATCATCAATGTACATTTACTTTTCTTGTAGTTAAACAAATTGAAGTACAACTTTTTATACACGCCTATATAAGCTAAGCTAAGCATCTACAAATCTTTATTGAGGTTGTTTGCGAGAAGAGGAAAGTAGAAATGAAGAAGTGGAGTCTGGTTTTCTTAACCCTTCTTTTGTTGATCCTAGAACAGGGGATATTCTTTCAAGTAAAAGCAGATGATGGGTTCATCACAGCCAGAGGAGTGCAACTAATGTTAAACGGGAGTCCATTTTATGCAAATGGATTCAATGCATATTGGCTTATGAATATTGGAGCTAATCCAAGTCTGAAAGACAGAGTCTCGTCTCTGTTTCAACAAGCTAAAGACCATGGCCTTGCAATGGCTAGAACTTGGGCTTTCAGTGATGGTGGGGACAGCCCCCTGCAGTATTCTCCTGGTTCTTATAGTGAGCAAATGTTCCAGGTAACAACTTGATATTTCTGTTTTCTTTTTTCCTAATGTTTTATGATTATCCAATTTTTCCATGGTGTAGTTTTTATTTGCATCTATTTTCTCTTTTAAAATCTTTGCTTTTATGGCTTCAAGGGATTGGATTTTGTAATATCTGAAGCAAAGAAAAATGGGATTAAGTTAGTGCTGAGTTTGGTGAATAACTATGACCAATTTGGGGGGAAGAAGCAGTATGTGAACTGGGCAAGAAGTCAGGGACAGTCTATTTCATCAGATGATGAGTTCTTTACAAACTCTGTGGTAAAGGGTTTCTACAAAAATCATATCAAGGTGAATCATTTTCCCCCTCCATTACACTCATTAATCTTGTTCTTGCTCTTATTTTATTTTTCTTCATATGGGGAGTGCCGTTTTTAGAAACTGGTGATAGGTAAAGCTTTCCTAGTTCAGTTGATTTATTTTCCTTCTTTGCTTTTCTTGTTTAAGGGGGTAAACCTTTTTCTTGCGGAAAAATTCAGTGAACCATAGATGGAAATTTCCCAATAGGTTTGGTAATATGGCATTGATCTAGTGTCTTGTGTAACAGACAGTTCTTACACGAAGAAACACCGTGACCGGAGTCGCTTACAAAGATGAACCAACAATAATGGCCTGGGAGCTTATGAATGAGCCAAGATGTAATGCAGATCCATCGGGAAAAACCATTCAGGTAAGAGGAACCTCTCGACCTCCTTTGCTTCGATAATCTATACAGCTAACATTTTAAACTCATGATGTTTGCATCTGTTCTTGATTTTCATTTTATTTTTTAAGTTTCACACATCCTAACCAACCCTACACAAATGCAAATTAAAAATTTTCCTTCCGAAATTGATGCGAAGAAGGATCAAAGTTTGAGGCCAATCCAACTAGCCTATCCTCGGGACTACCAGTTCTCGACTTTATTCCTCGTTAATATTGCATTTTGCTAAAAGATTTCGGCAAATTTCTTTAGCTGTCTCTCTTTTCCGTAAAGACCACGGTATCTCTTTTCATTTGTCAACTCTGTTTACAAATGGTGTCCATAGAAATGGAGTTAGTGGAACCTGTAAAATTAAATCAAAGATAGAATAGGTTTAGGTAGCCAGCTTTACTCACCTATAAAAGTAAAAATTGACTTTGCACACAAAGTGTCATTTAATTGCTCCACTAGTCTTTACCTGCCGCAGAACTTTGGTTGCACCAGTTGTAGTAATGATGGCTATGTCTATTAAAAATACTGATACAGTGAACACACCTGACGAAAAAGAAATTAAAGGACAAAAATCATGTGATTTGATTTAGTTGTGTTTACACGACAGGCTTGGATTACTGAGATGGCCTCCTACGTGAAATCTATTGATGGAAATCACTTATTAGAAGCCGGTTTGGAAGGGTTCTATGGACCATCATCATCTGAGAAGCAGCAATTTAATCCAAATTTCCAAGTAGGAACAGATTTCATTGCAAACAATGGAATTCCCGGCATTGATTTTGCTACAGTTCATTCTTATCCTGACCAATGGTAATTTATCAGCAGAAACTTCCCTCTTAAGAGACTGCTATATTTATATCACTGTCCCTTTCTAAAGATGAGTATCAATTTCTTGATGTGCAGGCTTGCCGGTTCAAGTGAAGAAAGCCAAACTTCATTTTTGAACAATTGGATCTACAATCATATTCAGGATGCGCAGAACATCCTTCAGAAGCCAGTTCTCTTCGCTGAGTTTGGAAAATCTCTGAGAACTTCTGGCGCCAACCAAAGGGACCAGCTGTTTGGTACGGTCTACTCGGCAATTTATTCGTCAGCGAGTAGTGGAGGTGCAGCTTTTGGTGGCATGTTCTGGCAACTATTTACAGAAGGAATAGACTCTTACCGTGATGGGTATGAAGTTATCTTCAGTGAGAATCCTTCTACTGCAAACATCATAATCGATCAATCTCAGAAACTTAATCGGATTCGAAAGATTTATGTAAGGCTGAGAAACGTTGAGAAAATGAAGAGAGCCAGGGATATCAGAAAGTCACAATGGTGGGCAGGGAACCGCGGCACTGGCACTGGAAACTGAGAAAAGAAAGTCTCAATAATATGATAATTATATTCCATTACTTTTATTATAGTGACATGTATTAAGTGTTCTTTAAGAGGTTCATTCTATCTTAGAGATGAATTTTGTTCATCCAAGAAAGTATAATTAACAGAGTTCTGTTTGTGAGTTACACCCTCTTTTGATTTTAGAAACGATACTACTGAGGATGGTAAAATGAAAACCACAACAGATAAATAAAGCACTTGCATTTATTTTAAAGAACAATTAATGCTCTTGCAAGCTCCTTCTTTCATACATCGAAGGAACGTGTAATTTACTTATACAAGTGTTATTGCTACGTTTTCACGGCAAACTACTAAAAGGCAGCAGGCCAGATTCTCCCAGTTTCTATCACCTGTGCTTAATCTGAACTAGAGGACCGTAAAAGAGTTCAAATATTTAAACAACTGTATTATCTTTAATTGTTGCATTCTTGTGAACGACTGTGATCCCAGATCTAATGTAAAATCCTTCGTTTGGCCTGTCAGCTTCTTGAACACCCTGAGAAATCATAGCATTTGTTATGCAGATGAGGATCAACCAAAAATGAAATACTATCATCTGGTATTTTGATTGCTAAAAGTTTCTGGCACACAACTTTGAGCGTATAAAGGGTAATACTTACATCAGTGTTAGCAATGATCACATTCTTTCCAATCTTGGCATTCTTGTCAATGATGCAATTCCTTCAGGAGAAAAATTATAATACTTTCAGTTGAGCATTCCTCAATGCAAGTTTATACAGCTATGATCAAATACACATGTATTACTGCCTTGATGGTGGAGTTTTGGGACTATCAATCACAGTGTATTTTGGGAAGTCAAAATAAGTAATTTCTTCATACTATCTCTAGTGATTTTCTGCATTTGTGTGTGACCACATGTGTGTGAGAGAGATGAGACTTAATCAAAAACTCACTTAATTTTGGTATTCTGTCCGACACCAATTGGAACCTTTCCTTCAGCAAGTAGAGATGCAATTTCAGATTCAGTCTGATAGTAGTCGGCACCCATCATCATAGTATCCTGGATCAGACATATTATCCCATGTATAGATACAGTTAGTGTTTAAGAATGAAGCAAAAATCAGAATTGCTTTACCATTGTATACCATTATCTATGAGACATTGGCTTCTGGAAACCTTCTTCCACTCACTTTCAGTTTTGCACCAAAGAGAGATCTTCCCATGTCCACATTTAACTTCAAGGAAAACTCAGAAAAAAAAAAGGCTTACCTGAAACTCAACACCAGCCTCTAAACGTGAGCGTACACCCACTATGGAATGTTTCACACTACATTCTCGCAAGAAGCAACCATGAGAAATTATGGCATCCATAATCTGCAAGAAACAATTGAGCTACAAGACGTGGGCAACAGCTAAATGAAAAGTCATACTAACACAAGCCCGTGGTCATACCTTGCAATTATCAACTTTAGTTGGTGGCAAGAATCTAGGAGATGTATAGAAGGGTGTCTTGGGATCATAAAATTCAAACTTTGGGGGCTGCCAAAAAAAAAAAAAGGCTGAGTGATCAGTTCATAGAATTAAAATATTTTTTTCCTTTGTCCCTTATTGTTTAACAATATAATGACCAAACATTAATAAAGTTATGAATGAAACCAACCTGTTCTGTGAGGGCCAAGTTGGCATCGAAAAAGGACCTTATTGTTCCTATATCCTCCCAGTAGTCATTGAATAAATATGTCTGTTACATAAAACACTCAGCAGCTTGATCACCACTCACCAAATTAAAGTGTAACTCAAACACATTAAAAAACTGTTGGAATAGAAACTCAGGGACCAAAAAAGGATGGAATCGTCCATGTTTAGAGAGCTATCTTACTTGGACATTGTGGTCCTTTACAGCAGATGGAATAATTTCAGAGCCAAAGTCATTGCATGAGGGATAGTTCCATGTCAAAAGCTTTAGTAGAACATCAGTTCTAAACAAGTAAACACCCATTGATGCAATGTAAGGGGATTTGACAGCATCTTGCGTGCCTAGCCCAAGAAGAGTAGTATCACATTGCTGCAGTCCGGCAACAGGAAGAATGAAGATTAGGCAGAAAGTTATTTATGATTGGATGTATCAGGAAAAGAAGGATGTTGAGAAAGAATAGAACAAGGAAATCTACATCAACCAACAGTATAGTGTATAGTATTTACCATTGCTTTCAGGTCAGGGCCCTTAGGTTTCTCAGCAAATTGAATGATACGTCCTTTGCTGTCAATCTTCATCAGTCCATAATCTGTGGCCCGGCTGCAAGATAACAAAATTGAGATAAATTAGAAATCTTGGATTAAAAAATCTATAATTTATCTAATCAGGAACAATAAAGAGTTTTGCCTCCACAAATTAAAGAATGAAATCAACTAAGCATAAAAGTTACAAATGCATAAGATTGTAAGCAGAAGATGCAGATTGAGAAACTGAGAATAGCATAAAAATCATAATTCATAACATTAAAACTACCTTCCATGCAATATCCTATAATAACAATAAAACATGTTAGATATACCTGTCATCCATTGGTACGCATGATACAGTAATATCAGCATTTGTGTCAATATGCCTCTGCAAGCACAATGCCACCAATCAGCAAGATTTTTAGCATGCAACTATGGTTATTGGATGAAATGCTCAACCTCCAAGGTTTCAAATGCATACCTGCAGAAACTCTGTATAGTTCATTCGGTACAGATGATCACCAGACAAGATCAATATATGCTCTACATTCTTATTTTTGGCGTCCTGCATGAATCACATTAAACCCACTTAGTCCACTTCACCCAGATCATTTCAGTGTAAATTAAAAAAATCTACTCACTCACCTCAAAGACCCATGTAAATTGCCTTACAGCATCTGCTGTTCCTTGGAACCACTTCTTTCCTGTTTCTCCAGGTGTTTGAGTAGCAGCTAGAACCTGCTCTTTAGACAAATATGTATTCATCAAAAACCTTCACGAAATTAACCAACAACAGAACATTATTGAATGCCCATGTTAACTTTAAGCTATTTGTGATTTCCATAGCAATATGCATTTCACAAAAATTTCTAATTGCTGGCAGAGTATTGCTTACTTAACAATTGGCATTACCAAATTATCGGGTTCAAAATACATATTCACCAAAATCATCTTACCTCAACAAACCCATCTCCAAAACTCACACCATTTCCAAAATTATACGTCCGAGCTAAGTGACGATTGAGGGAAAAGGAATTAAACTGTGTCATAATAAATATCTTTTTTATACCACTGTTGATGCAATTACTCATCGGGACGTCTATCAACCTGTAACACCCTCCAATGGGAACCTGCATATCAACCCAACTTATTATAAATTTCATATTTATTTAGAAAAAAATTAAACTGAGAAAACACGCGTTAGTGATTTGTTACCGCTGGCTTTGCCCTTCTGCTGGTAAGAGGAAACAAGCGTGTTCCAGCGCCTCCACCTAATATGATTGCAGCCACACTTTTCGGATCAGATTGTGGAGGCTCAAATGGCGGCGCCTGAAATGTCTGAAATAAGATTTTGGATTATCAGGGGATGAAAAAACAGTATGCATCTCTTATCTCTGTATTTTTGTCTAGAGAATAAAAAGATCAGTTGAGGACAAGATTTTTAGATGTCGAATGAGGAATTACGTGACATGTACTTACCACAGCCTCCTCGTTAACATCTGATGTAAGAACTGAGTAGGCAACTCCAGGATTCCTGACCTTTTTATTTAACTTTTCAGTTCCCAAACTCTTCCATAAATGAGAACTCAAGTCCCTACTCTTAAAACTCGCCTTAACACTCTTACCCCACAATCCAGTATTTTCATTACTAATGATGGGATGAGCATTGGCCTTCAATGCAGCACAGCAAGAATCCATTCTTAATAGAAAACTACTTTTTTAGACTTAAAAAAAAAACCCAGATAGTCCTGTGGATATTCTATTAGGGAAGTGAATCTAGAATCTGAAATTCCTGGAATCTTGAACCTTGTAAAGCAAATGACATGATGAAACCATGAAACTAAAGTAAAAGTAATGCCTCAAATTTCTGAAACCTCCACGAACACAAACTACACCAAATGTAACGATAGCAAATATCCCAAGGAATTACACCTGGATCAAAGATCACCACGGATACGAGGAATGAAAAGCACCCAATTTTAGAAAAGATCAAACCTTTTGATGAATCCTAGTATGCAATCGTATAGGATCACCAGGATCTTGGAAAAGAGGAAGATAAAACAAAAAGGGTAGCGAAGAAATGTGATCAACAGAAGTCTAGACGATAGCTGAGAAAGGAGGATGGGAAGATATCAACTGTAAGGAGAAAAGTGTCAATGTTGAGCGGTTGGTTTTAATGGCTAGTGAGTCGTCACGAGAAGAAAATGAGATCTGGGATTTAATTATATTTCCCTGTTGAAGACGCTGCTTCCGACTCTGTAAGCGGATGTCTCCGGGTCTGTAGGAGCTACAGACTTCAGACTGGTATGGCATTTGAACGAGTCCGTTTCAAACTCCAATATTTGTAGCTCATTATTTAAATTATTTTCATCGATTTTCGTTTATTTCTAATAAATACAGGTCCTACTAACAAGGATCTACTTGTGATCAAATACAGCATACAACTTTATGGTATGAGTCGCCTGCTAATCAGAAGAAGAAATATGTTCAATTTTGATATTGAAACTTCATTATCATGATAATAATGAAGATCCTATAATTTAGGCTCAGCATTCACGTGTCACGTTGATATGACCGTTTGTGAAGGTTGGTTTAAAATGACAACGACCAGATGATCAACCACGAAGAAAAAGCAGACATACGGTCGATTTTTTTTCAGAGCAGCCCATGTGACCACCACTCTGTGTATTCTTTGTCTTTGACGCTGACTGCAGACTATAGTCAGTCCTCACCACCTCCTTGATATTTTTTGAGGCGTAGAAGCATACGGTGAGGACCCACCACTAAAATATTCATCAGGGTTTCTTTGTTCTTGTCGACCCCCAAGCCACTATAGCAAATGGAAAAACAAATGTCGTGAGTCACGATTTCCATCGATGCATCATTTCTGGCCAAACATGTGGAAGAAATACATTAAGGGTTTATGTTAGTAATGTTTGAAATACATTATTATACTGCCACTCTCGTGGTTTACAATAACAAATTCTATTGGTAATTAAGACTATTTTTGCCCCAAAATATTTCATTTTAAAGGCTGCGAGCCAGAATTTAATTCATGATCAACTCAAATACTTTTGAAATTTAGACGTCAAATACAAAACAGTAACTGCCACATGTGAGTAATTATATATCACAGCAAACCTATCAAATTGACACCTGCATAAGTTGGTCAACAAGTTGCTTTGTTTTAGTTGCAATTTTGATTATCTTGAATGGCTGTTGGCAAAAGTTTTGCTTCATTTATACCCAAGGTAATTGGACAAAACACAAATGGATAACAGACAGGACAACATCTCAATTCTCACATGGCATTACTTCTGTTTACGATGCCTGGCATCTTTGAGTTTAATTGGGCGGGCGAACGGCATTGATTAAAAAGGCCTTTTCAACCAGAACTCAAAAAGCCCACATATCAGCCCAAGAAACAGAGGAAAAGCGTATTCTGGCAAATTCATATTATCACTAGGCCACAGCCAATCTCATGTCCTATTGTCCATCACGTATCTTTGACAGAAATAATCCTCAATCCTTGCCTTAGCACAAGCACAGAGAAATGGCGCTTAGTTTACCCAACACATTCCTCCAAATAAAACCGTCTGCTCCAATTCTCCCCGCCAAAAAGGTAACGAAACCAAAAAAACTCTTGATAATTCTCATGAATTATCCAATTTTTGTTTGCGTAGTTTTATTTAATTGAAGTGTTATTCAGGTGAACTGTGCAGCAGAGGGGAGTAGTCACCGGACACAGGTAGTGACGTGTCGAAAGAAGGACATACATCCGGAATTCCACAGGAAGCGAAAGTGTACTGGAACGGTGAGCTGGTGATGACGACGGGTGGGACCCAGAAGGAGTACTCGGTGGATGTCTGGTCAGGAAACCATCCGTTCTACCTTGGCGGTCGCTCTGCTCTTGTTGTTGATGCCGACCAGGTCGAGAAGTTCCGTAAGAAGTTCGGCGGATTGTCTGAGATTATGGAAATTCCTGTTCTTAAAGGAGAGATTGTATTGCCAACCAAGCGCAAATCCGGTGCTGTCAAAGGCGGCAAGAAGAAGTAGAAATCAATACGACATTGTTTTGAGGTAACCGGAAATTTCAGTGGATAATTAGGGTTTTATTAATTGAATGCTCTTATTTGTGTTATGAAATATGTATGATATGTGCTAATGTTGAACAACATTGTCATTTCTGTAGAAATTGGTTATGACTTATCTTTTGAATGAGTTTGGTTGCTCAGAAATTAACTATCAGGAAATCGAGATGATCAGTTTGTAATGTCAAAGTGTTCTTCATTATCCTTTCTTCCTAGGCAAAGCTAACATTGACATTGATTTATAATGATAATTTAGACTGTAAGAAACCAGAGGATAAAATGTTTGAAAAATAAATCATTTGGCTTGGTGGAGAACTTAAATTTGGTGGCATGTTACGGGATGCTTGTTGAGTAATTAGCTAGGATTTGTCCTCATCTATATGTGTACTTTGATTGATTTTAACTCATGTCTTGACAATGGGTTGAGAAAGCTTGTACATGGTGGGCATTTGTACTACTGGATGAGGGTTGTGGCTTTGTTGTGGTCAGATAAATTCTCAGAAATTAGTGATAAGCCTATTCCTTTTGTTTGGGATAATCATGTATGAAACATGAATATGTCACAGACTTCCTCGAAGCATTTCCTCTCACCATATACCATTTATTCGTCTCTTTCTCTGTCTGTGTTAGATATTCTTTTCTCATAGATAAAGGAAACTGGAAAACCAATAGTGAAGGAAGATTAAGTTGCAGCATTGCTCTTATTATTCTCATAGACATAGATTACAATTAAAACCTGAGGATATGGTTGCCACTCATTAATGCATTGATGGCTTATTTAGTAGACATCCATGACATTTTAACATAGTGGCTACTCACTAACCATGGATGAATTATTTAGTAGACACTAGGAAAACCGTGATTATAAAAGACACTCAGCAGACAACAATTAAAAACGTCACTCAGCAGAGAGCACTCCAGAACATTTTTATGTACAAAGATGAGTGCTGACACTCAGTACATGGACTCGTGGAGGACTTATTTATAAGACAAAACAGACAGTGGTAGCTGTAACATAGTCTCTTTTTATCAAGAGTGATGTAGTGCTCGATACTTGGATCAACATTTGAAGTAACAGAAACATTCAAATCTTGGGAATTGCAATGGCACCTTCCCAGTTCCTGCACTGACGGTTACAGTTGCCTTTGTTTCCACAAATTCCTGACCATGTTTTATTGCGCCTATGGCAGACTCTTGCTTCCACCATTGCCATCTCTGCATCCAATAAAACACAGTCAGAATATGTCAATGAACTATTTCATGAACTATTTCACACGCAGAAGTCTCCCTAAGTGGAATCATATGAAGATACACAAGAAAGATCAGTGTTGGAAAACGGATCAAGTGGAACCAAAAGAAAACCAGGGACAATGTTGATATTGCATACCAGTGGAAACAAGGAGAAAGAGGAAAAGGAACAAGAGGGCATAAGAAGCTGGATGACTGATTAGTTTAGCCATATCATTTTCTTTCTTGAAATCGAAGTAGGGTGTATCTTTTGGTGCTGAAGTTCATTGGTATTTATAGCTGGATGCACCATTGTCCTTTCTTTCTCTATAATTTTACAGGACAAGATAGCTCATCTTGATGGGGGGATTAATTTCCTTTTGGTAGTAAGCAAACAAGCTCAAGGTGCAGAAAAAACGAGAACAAAGTCACGAAGTTGGAAAATCCTTCTTCTAAAAGATGATAAATCTGAACATGTTCAACAAAATTGGCTGCTCGCCGTGCTTTTGGTGCTATTTCTAATTCTACTGACAGGATTTGGAGTAGCCCAGAAGCCAGAATGGGCTCTCAGTATAACATCGATGGTCTTGCGTTCAGGATTTTATGTACTGAATTTTATGCTAATCTTAAACCAGGTATAGATTTTCACATTTGCTTTTGATCAAACAATATTTAGCATTACTGTCCATTCATTTAATTGTCTGTTTCAAATTCTCTGAACTTCTTAATCATTTGGCAAAATGAACGACCCAAAAAAGAAAAGATAGTCTGAATTTCTATTATAAGGCGTTATCACAATCAAATTCTGTATGAATCTGACAAGAACAGTAATTGAAATGGCTTGATCGCAGACTGACAACACATCCTCGGATGACTCTTTTTGTAAATCAGATAATACAAACGGGGAAAGAACCCTTACTTTTCCTGTTGTTTTCATTACGTGCCAGAGTGGATTTGACAAAAATCTTCAGATTCGATAAAGAAAGTCGTTGAAACTTCGATTTCACCAAAGCAAAGTGAATACATATATTTAATGCGCTTTGTCATCTATCCATCAGAATTCAAGATCTTTACATCAACGAAGTTGAATTGATAAGGGGAAAACTGAAAAGTGCCCTGCACCAACTCCATCTAGCTGGCACGTCCCTTCTCTTTTATTATAATCAACATTTATTGCTTTGCTTCCCAGATAATCTAATTTATTGATCCAAGAAATGAAGAATGGAGCACTTAATATCCATTTCCTTTGAACCTGTGAAACAAAGAATCGTCCTGAAAGCTGAATCTTGAATCAGATTGCATGCTTCCAAAATGAACTGTGTTGCTGTTACTTGTTAGGACACGATAACATGAACACCTAGATCCTGTTTACGATCGCTTTACATGGAATGGCTCTAAAATCTAAACATCACCAACCAGATTTAACCACGTGGCAGGAATATTAGCATGAGATTCAATTTTAGATAACAAGGACGCTGGGATATCTGGCATCGAATCACATAGGACAAATAAGTGCAAATGCGGCACAAGGTAGAAAAGACTGGCTGCGCTATTATTGGTTGGTGTTCTGTAACTTTTAGCTAAGCAAAAGCAACACTTTCTTGTTGCAACATTTCGCGTCTCTCTTTAGAACAAGCCGTGATTAACTTATAACTGTTGTTCATGTTCAAATCTCAGACCCTTTTTTAGCTGAATTGTATTTTCAAGTCGCAAAGCTAGCTCAATCTGGTTACACTAAGCTTTGAGGATAATGCATAAGTGCATACATATGTGGCAGCAAGCCAGTTAAAAGGGACTTCTGATGGACTGACACTTGACCATTTACACTTCGAAGAAAGTTTCAAATTCAGACATACTACACACTTTAATAATGTATTGAAAATCTACGAATCCCTTCGTTCTTATCCATATTTTAATTTTTTTTTCAATGAAACACTGTCGTTACACTAATTTGTTGATGTGGTCGTTTAGCCTCGTGCATAAGAAATTATAAAGGACATAGTTTCTACATGCATAACCAAGAGATGTAGTGACATGTGTTGTTATCCATTAACAAATGAAACGGGTCATGGGCTAAATTTCCTTTTCTTCTTAGGGAAGGGAAACCCCCTAAAATTGACACAAGTCAGGATGTATACATATACTTTGGATAAGCTTTCATCTAACAATTTATTAATATGGAATATTGTAAAGATTAACCCTTCTTTGTTTGTTTAATCAGAAGATATCTGATATAATCTTCTTCAACATCGCAGCAAGTCAAGACAGTGATGTACTGAGTGATTTTTAAACAAGCATACGTGTGTATACGGTATGCAAACAGATATGAAGCATCAGCTTTTAAGTAGTAGGACAAATACAAGGAAATAACAGGAACAAGTTTGCTCAAACTAAACACTAGCTGCTGATATTTAACCGAATGGTTAATAATTAAGTACCAGTAGCATGTAAATTATATATAGTCTACGACCACTTTTAATTAGAGATAAATAATTAGCCAGAAAGATGCAAGTGGGAGACAATATGATTGCATAGACATGATTACGAAACCTTTTAATTTCTGGGTCCTAAGTGATTGTAATTTTCTAAGCTTTTTCTTTGTAAATTATAATGTTTAACAATCAAGCATCACCTTTACCTAATCTTAATCATACCATTATCCATGGCAGCAAAATGTTTTGTAGAGCTATAGCCTATAGAATGAAAACATAATATTTAACCTCAGCACTTTGCTCGTTGTTTCACCACACATATCACACTCATGCTACGAATCTTGCTAACAAATTAACATTAATGTCCAGGGTATGCCAAAATTATTTAGGCTTGGAAGCCATTTATGCAGCTTGTCTGCCTCTTATGACCTATTCCAGATGAGTTGCCCTAATTCGGTAATCTTTTTGATGGGTTGGATCACGATTCTCATGATCTAATTGGTAAAGGTTTAATCACCATTCACAAAAGAGAACATGTCTTCCCTAAAACAATAATAAAAAAAAAAAGATTTGAAGAATCATCAACCATGATATGGACTATCAACCTGCAACACTATCTTTCTTAACCTCCAATGATCTTGTACTCTACCAATACTTCTTTTAACTCTACTTTTATTTAAGCAACTTGTTTTATGAAAGTTAAATAAATTTTCTAAGGCAAACTTTATTCTTTGTAATAAATGAAGAACAAGGTATATCGCGTGTCTGACGGAGCCTGCCAAGCTCATAGCTATTGCTATCGAATTGTGCCTTTTGGACAGTACTGAACAGTCTAATTTCTTTCAAAAAGTGCGATGGTTTTCCACAGAGGAAAGCATGCAACTCTCTTTTTGGTGATAAATCAACCAAGTTGCCTTCGTATATGGTTAGTTCAGGAATCACGTGAAATCTCTTCTTGGCTCATCTACTTCTGAGTCTCTCAGTGTACTGTTGAGACAGTACGTACAGCCAGCAGTGCAGGCATGGGCGTGAATTTTGGTCTCAGTTAAGGCATGTCGCGTTTACTTGCTTTTTTTGAATCAATCAATGAAAGTTTGTAACTTTCATGGTTTTTTATCATCACCATCATCATCAACGATCAGACCAACCCAGTCCACTGGTTGTTCACGATTGTCCCTCAGCCTTTTTTCTTGGAAGCTCATGATTTTCCCATGCAAATAGCAGCAGCAAATCAGGATTCCACGATGGCACAAGCCAATTTGAACCCAGATTAATTATGGGTCCAACGTCAACTTTTAATAATGTTAAAAAAGGAAAGGGATGTTGTGAGCAGTTGAGAAAAGAACAAAATTGTTAATTTCCAATGGAAAAAGAGCCCAATTGCTCCACGTGAAAGCTTAACACTTTAATAAAAGGTGAATTACATGATACGGTTTGGAATTTTGAGCATGAACGATTATATGTTCAATAATTATAGCTTAAGAACACCATTTAATTTGCTAATTAAAATTTATCTGCCAGTCTTTTAAGTAGTCCAATGAATTTTGAATGAATTTTGATCAACAAGGCTTGTCTCCACTTACCTATGTAAGAGAATCGATGACAACATTATAAGGCATTTAATTTGCTAATTAAAATTCATCATTGTCTCCACTCACCTATGTAAGAGAATCCACGACATACATTATAAAGCATTTAATTTGCTAATTAAAATTTATTTGTCGGTGATGTACCGCCCTTGACTTGGTTATTGTTGATTTTCCGTAGACCCAAGTCTAAACTACTGAATCCGGCTCTCGACCTACTTACTGTTAGGTTCTTTGCCAACTCAAGTTTGAACTACTAAATTATCGCATTATAGTTTAGCATCTATCACAGGTCCATTGAACGAGAATTTATCCCTCAACTTTTTTAGGTCTCTAATTTAAAGAGAATTTCCAATAACTATAAGTACTAATTCTTCTCCTTCTTCTAAGTCTTCTTGTGAATATTGATAAAAAAGACTTACCATCCTTTCACTTGTATAACTTTAGGCTTTACCTCCCTCTTTATATATATATAAATATAAATGTTAATTAAAATGCATTTGACAATCAATGGAGCATCTACGACATACGTAACTCATGTCGAAAAGGAAAAGGAAAGAGAATAAATGATAAGGCACTTCGACTAGTGTCCACTTAATTAACCATTTACACGTCATAATTAATCGATCAATTATCCTGAGAAGCAGTTGTACGAATATCCCCACTACGCTCAGAGCACACAAAATTTGACCAAATGTTTCTACATTATTATACGTTCCTTTAGCTTAATGTTACAAATTTCATATAATTCTTGTGCTTGCTTCTAATGCAAATAATGGCGGTGGACAATCCTGGCTGCTAGTCATGTAAAGAGACTGGCAGTTCGATGAGTGTTTATTGTTTTGATGCTTGTTCAAAAGACAAATGGTTTTAATCATAAAAGCAAATGACTTGAATGCCCTTTTGCCCTTCAACAGTAGACTGGCAAAATAGTAATTAATCAAAAAAAGGACAAGATTATAAGATCAATTGATTAGCTTAGGGTGGGAAACTTACGACGAAGAAGAAGTCCACGTTGGCAGTGCTGTTGGGGGTAAGGTTCTGTCAGTCAGTCTCGGTCCCGCATGGGTCATCGAAACCACGTGTCCGGTCACGGTTCGGTCCTTAGTCCATGCGTGTAACTTAGCTCATCACCTACGCAACGCTATACTTCTATTATTCAATCAATATTTATTTATCAAATAAATAAAAAATGAACCGGAAAATGAAACACTTCGATAGTTCTATAAAAGATTCAAAACCCTAAACCTGTAAATTAAAAGTACATACGGCTTACCATAATCTCCATTCTCCCACAGCTCAATATTTTCCCTCACTTCTTTCCCTTTCTCGTCCGTTATTTTCACGGAAAATCTTCCTATTTGGTCTTTCTTCTCGCTCATTCCTTCTCTCTCTCTCAGTATATACACTTCTTTATAGCCTTCACTTTTAAAGCCGTTTCATTTTCTCTCCTACGATTCATAATCATTCCTCAGCCATGGATTCCTTCGGATTTAACAGCATCATTGATGGCGAGAAAGCCGAAGCTATGAGAAGGTACAATCGTCACAAAAGGTTCAAAACCTTTCTTTTCTTCGTCGAAGTTTTTGCGGCTTTGTCTGTGCTCTCATGGTCGTCTTATACATACATCCCGGTCGCCGCTGAAATGGCCAGCGAGTTTATTCGACATCACGCTGCCGTTTTGGGAAAGCCTTTGTACGTTTTCATCTCTATCAACCTTCTCATTATAGTCATATTCGTTTTGCCGTCCCAAAAACCTACCAAACCTGATTTCTACGACAAGTACGTCACCATCACCAACAACAACGTCCCTCTCCAGAGTTTCAGCTCCGCCGATCAATATCCGACACTGGAAGACACCGTGATTGACAAACAAATTGTGTGCGTGGATAATGCGGTTAAGTCTCCAGTTGAGAAACATATGGGCGCTGCTATTACAGTGAAGGATTTTAAACCAAAGCAAGCGGTTTCTCCAGTTCAGCAGAAAAAGGTTGAAGCGGTAACTGAGACGACGAAGTACAGGAGGACTCGATCGGAGAGAATTGACAGGGAGAACCGGAGAGAGCTACGGAGATCAGAGACGGTGATCAGGAGTGAAGTGGCGGCAAGGAGATCTTTCGAGATGGATGATTTGAGCAGTGAAGAGTTCAGGATGACTATAGAAACTTTCATTGCGGCCAAGAAGAAAACTTTGATTCGAGAGAACACACTTGATCTTAAACTTACAAAAAAACAGTGTGTGGCTATCACTTTGACTTCTCGTAACTGAAGATCAAGTCCAAAAGACAGTAGAAAATTAACGAGTGATTAGGAAAACTTTAGGTTGTTCAAAAATCTATCTTGATTTGTATGGTGTTTTTACTGTCTTTTCAATGGTCATAAGGCTGTTATGATCATGGTTGTACGGTGATTTTAATATAATTCCCAGTTAAGAGGAATTGGAGCAAAATGAAAATCCTATATGGATATATGCTGATCTGCAATTCTGACATTTTTCTGGTTAATTTCCGATTAAGAGTTGAGTTGAGTACTGGACATTGCTTTGATTGGGCCCGCATGTGGGTTTCTCTGGCAGGTTCTTTTCTTGCTTGGTCTAGTAGGAATAATTAGTAGCAGATACTACTAGGAGTCCTGCACTTTGTCCTTCTCTTCGGCAGTTTTTGGGTTTCTCTTCTACCTTTGTTTTTTCGGATTTTTCTTTCTATTTTTCATGGACGTCGAAGAAGGAAACTGAAATGACAACAAGGAACGTATCAAATCTCTTTTTCTGTGGCAATTCAGCCTAAATATTTCAAAATTGATAAGACTGCTTAGGCCTTGTGTTGGCATGTCTTTTGTAATTTTCTATTTAATGTATATGGTGGGAGTATCTTCTTAGGGATGTTACCCGTCTGTTTTCTTGAGGCGATACCCGCAGATGGGAAGAACAGTGTGTCAAAAGGCAGTAATTTGTTCATAAAATCCATCATGAAACTGTAAAAAGCTGAAACCACGACACAACGACATAGTAATTACACAATGATTTTGATGTTTCTATGATTGATTGTCTCCTTGTGGCCAATAATTCCAGGCTTTCTAAATTGCTAATAGTATCATAAACCTTTAATAATGTATAAAGGATCAGATATTTCTAACAAACTTTGTAATCTTCTCATAAAAAAAGCCACTTCTGCTTATTCTAGGCATACTAGACTCTAGAGCATCAGACAATACATAGAGGAATTCGTAGCTTTATCATAATCTCTTAACTGGATTTGTCATAATTACCTACAATAAGAAGTGGGTTGTTTTAAAAGCTTTTAATATTCGACGGTAGAAAATATTATTCTACGCACGCAAGCAATGTTACCACTACCACCTCTGCATCTTCCTCCATGTTGTCTCTGGTAGGGACGTATCAAAAAAACATTCCATTTCTTCTTCCTTTTCTTTCTCGATGGTTTTCTTCCTTTAGCTCATTTTCTACATTTCAAGGGACCCTTTTAGAAGAAAAAGAAGGCTAGAAAGTTTAAGGGAATGGTTAATAATAGTGGTTGTTACGTAAAAAGAATTCATTTATTGCGGTGGCTTGGCCTTATTTTTGTATTTATAGTGGCTTCTTTATGACGAAGCAGGCTTGCTCTTGCCCACTTGTTGGGGCAATTATGATACAAAAGGGATAAAGGGTTTTCTCTTGTTTATGAGCACCAGCAACTAACATATATTTCTCTCTCTTTTGTTGTTTCTCCTTTTGGCACTAGCAGTACTCTTATCACCTTAAATATTTTGTTATTGGGAACCTTTTCTGTCCGTACAATTTGTTTTGTCTTTTAACAAGATTGAATATGCCAGCTTTCAGCAGGATTTTATTATTATACCCTACCTATTCATTTCGTGACACTATTAATTACATAGCTTTTGTCTATAATACAGAAATTCACACTATCTTTCTCTTTGTCCTGTCGGCTATCTCTATATGAACATCAGCAATATGTATTGATAAATTTTAACCAGCAGGTACATTCAGACAACTGTATCGCCGCCTATCAACAAAAAAATGCATGGTGATTTGAGCAACAGAGATGTGAAGTTTAAGCAGAATTGTTGAACATGTTTCATATAACAGAATTACAAAATGAAAAAGTGAAAAGACCAGTTCTACAACATTCAAATAGGTAGAATAAGCAGATGGCCTCTCTTTTGTTAGAAGTCCAAAACAACTATCTTTGTCTATATTGTATTTGCTTACGTTATGAAGTTTCTTAAAACAAAAGTTCTGTTTATGTAGTGATGAAGACTCCTGTTTTTATAATAGGAAGCTGGTTTAATAGCACAATTATAAAATGAAAAAGTGATTAAAGATAAGCGAATAAAAACAAAAGAAAGAATATATATATATATATATATATATATATAATACAGTGGTCGCATGTTGGGGCAATGATAATAGTTATCATACATATATGCTTGACCCTCCCGATCCCAATTGCCATTTCTTTTATCTGCTCATTAGCTGTCATTTGTCCAAAAGCAATGCCCCAATTTCTCTTTCAATATGAAACAGACGACTTACAACTTCCAGTCAACATTGCCATACCATGGGGCTGTTCATAAGATACCCTCAAAATTTCTCTCCATCTGTCTTAGATTTGAGAGATAGTAAATTACAGTGAGTTGGTGACAATAGAAAGAGGATTATTGATAATTAAATACAAAGGGATTTGTATTTGATTGGACAAGTCAACATCAGATTTAGTAGACTAAGTTGAAGAGAAAGAAAGTTTAATCGGTATTTGCATCCTGAAATATCGACAAGCCTTAATCAAATGATATAATTGTCCCCACTCTTGTTTAGAAGATACCCATCTGCGGAGTCTTTTTTTTTTTTTTTTTTTTTTTAATTAATCTAGAGTGTCAACATATTAAATTAAGAATTTAGTGTCACGGCCTGATCAAGCTAAAGCAACTTTTGCATATTTTTAAAACAAGTTGAACAGGGAAAAGGTTACCAACATTGTGACAAATGAAGTTGATGATGCATTGATAGGGGAGCTTACTTTAGTATTATAATAACATATATAGTTGCTTTTCGAGAAGTATCTAATACAGTCCATTTGTTTTTCATAAATTATTTTGCCGTGTCATGTTGTGCAATATTCAGTACTGAAAATCCTTTCTTCTGATCATTGTGGTTGCACAGATAATTGAATAGCAGATGCATGCTAGTAATGTTGCAAACCCTAGCTAGAATTAAGACTTTCTATATGTTCAATAATGAACTCAAATCAACGAAAGCAAGCCATTGCTTGCTTAGCTTCAAAGTAATGGCAGTGACACGAAATTGCCTTCCAAAAAAGGAGCGGAAACCAGTTCTTGCAAGAACACGTACACGTCGAACAAATAATGAAAACCTACTGCGTTACAAAAAGAAAAGTAGAAAGGCCAATGAGGATAAGGAATTTGACAAAAAACGTTAGAAAAGAAAACTGAAAAAGAACTATGTGAGGCAGATACCTAACTTCTACTACATTATACATTTCAAATTATTTGTATGGGAAGGTCCACCAACGTATTATTTGGTGCATAATATTGGTATAAATTGGGGGATTTCATCCATTTTTGTTGTAGTTGTTGTTGTTACATTGGCTTTTACATTTTAAACCTGAAGGGGTTGGCAAAGGGTAATGAAATTTTTTGAGATCAGACAAGACAATGTTTGCAATTACGTACTGCTAAAATTGCATAGTCCAACTGTATGGCACCAAGGATTCAGTCAATGACTCCCACTTAATCATTGGACTAGCCTGATATATAGCTTTCCTTTTTAATCTTTGTGGACGAAGAGAGACCTTGATTATGGTTTTTCAGTAAACTGGTGTCTTGTCCTTTTAAAATTGAATTTTGTGATGTATGAATATTAACAATTATGCATGATCAATAGTCCTTTGATTGATTTCTAATAGCCTAGTTAGTTGTTCAACCTTACCCCATTTGGAAGACATACATAAATTAAATGCTTAGTGAGAAAAATTGGTGTACTTGTCGTTTGCCTTTAATGTCTCTGTCCAAATTAGAAGGTGTTAGGCAAGTTAGATTCTTTGTTTTGGTTCTTAGCAGACATAAAACATCTCATTATATTTTCTCTCTATATGGGCATTTGAGGACAAATGTTCAAGTATTCCTATATTATCCAGACCGAACATGGAATTGCTATTTATTCCCATGGTTGTTATGTCGAAAGACTACAACATTCTGTGCTTATTCCAACAACAGGAGCATAGTGGTTGGATCATGGATCCGACTACTTTTGACCTTAGCATTTGCCCTTATACATGTCATTAAAGAAAATCCAGACCAAACACAATAAATTGACCTGTAAGAATTAGGTAAAAATCTGCCTAATTCTAACCTCAACTGCCTAATAATCTAAGCACATAAAACCCCTGATAAATCTCTTTAATCCGTCTCATTATTTGTTTAATAAGCCGCCGCTTTGCAGTTTTGTTTATGCATCATCCTCCATTACACTTGTCACACGAATCGGACAACCGCTCTTCGTTCTTGAAAAGGTGCCCACTTGTTCCTAATCGAGTCCCATTCACATTACTAATTAATTGTAATATTATTTGTCAACGAGCCTGGGACAATAAGAGATGGGGAGTTAAAAGTGTTAAACATTACACAAACCCAATATCAACATTCATTGTCCAGAGCCCCAGACACAATCCATGGGCTTGAGTTAAGAGTCCGAAATTTTGGGCTAATGTTCAAGTTCGATTACGTTGAGCTGATTAACTCTTCATGTGGGCACGAATATAACTAGGGCTCTCTTTCTTCTTCTTCAAATTGTAAGTTTAACTCTACTCAAAATGCAACCGTGTGAATATGAATTTAGTGTTAAAACGCTTAATATAGAAAGCACTCTCAAATATATTATCATTCATACTATATGCTCATTAATATTCTCATACTGGGTCCATCAAGGAAAAGACTTTTTAATTAGAATGATAAAGAGGGATGCAACAATCCATGATGGATTGATCGATTGACGAATTTGAAGTTAATCTGGTGAGTGGCTCCTTATTGGTTACAAGTTAAAATCAATCAAACTTCTGGTCAAATATTTATGGTCTGCATGAAACAAACCTTGACTTCAATTTTTTCCTGCCCTCTTCAGTGAGTCGGTCGAAAATCACAATCCTTTATAAAGTCGTGGATAAATCAACCCAACTCTTAAAGACCACAAGACTACAACTCTTTCATTGAGTTTCTCCAATTAATTATCAACTTTCAATCTTGATAGAATTTGTGGTAATATGTATATGAAAGTCAATTGTACCATACGTTTCAAATGAAAAGAACCAGATCACTCAAGAGCAAGCATGATATATATGGACTAAGATAACATGGTATCCCAAATAATGAAATCTAGAAAAATAAAATTCAACTTCGATGAATGTAATACTTTAAGAAAATGGGAACATTTCCATTAAAGAAAATTGATCGACGGCACATGGCGTATTCAAAAGCATGCCATCGATGAAAATTGATCGAGGTCACACGTTGATTTATTCTCATACGATAGACAGATACTTTCTCTGATCCTAACTTTTTATTTAGCTAAGTACTCTTTTTGATGACGGAAATGACTAAATTGACGTACTTGGTTTTGTTCTTTGACAAGTAATTCTCCACTAATTCAGCATACCTTTGAAATAAATCGTCCATTATATTCTTCCCGAAATGATTCTCGAGCATTGGCTCCACCACAGCTCTTACGGTCTTGGCTACTCGCTGTCCTCTCGATAATGCTAGTAATGCTTTATTCATACCATCTTCAACAGTACCCCCATCCCAATCAATTTCAAATGCTTCTAGCCGATCCAAAATGAATGAACCTTCCTTTTGTATCTCTAACTTTAGTTCTTCAGGGCATGGAGCATAGTAAGGAGCGTTGAACGAATCAACCTTTTCTTCTTCAATCAGACCCTATAAGCCACATATTACTAAGTTGTAAGCACGCGAAATTATATATTTTGGGTGCATAGAATAGAGGCAGAATAGAATAATCTTATTATAACGAATTATTACCTCTGCAACCATGCTTATTAGCGCATGTGCTAAAAGCTCCCATTGGTAGCAGCTTTCTTCAGTAGTGGGATCAATAGATCTCCTTCCCATGAACGATAAGGCCATGCTACCTCCAGGAACCATTTCTTCAGCTCGTGATTTTAGAAACAGCGAAAAATCATTCTGGAACTGTGCCGAGTATGCGTCCAACACGCACAGTGGACTGCTCTTAGATATGTAGATCTTTCCTTTGTTCAAGGCTGTGCTAGCATTGCTCTCTAGAACAGGAGGAACCTGCATATATATATATATAAATTTGTCATTCTGATAGTAACTGCCTTCAAATTCAATTACATAAGTTTGTGGGGCATCAAAATTCACATTACTCAGCCACAAACTTTTTGGAAATTATCAACAAAATTAATATCATTTCTCAACCACAGACTTACTCCACCAGAATAATGCTAATATATATCTCATTAGTGTAAATATTATTTACCCCTTATTCGACCGTAATTTTTTTTTTTTTGTATATATATATATATATATATATATGTCTGCTTTCTTAAGGAATATGACTGCCTTCTCTTGTGGTTCCCATCATCTCGTGGCTTACTTGTCGTGGAGCAATATCAAGATAGAAAGATGCCAAATCTCTTAATTGCTCTAAATGACAGATATTTATCTTACTAGATTTCTGCTAAAAAGATTTTTACACTAACCACTAGCTACATTAATTCTTATATTCCCCCACCAAAGCCGGTTTGACTTTCAAGGTCGACTGAGTTGAATCAAAATATAAGAACTGTTTAAGGAATCATATTCATATATATCATGTGTCAGTGTGCGTAACTATTATAGTAATTGCTAACCTGGGAGAGCCAGTGGAGACTAGAAGAAGAATGCACAAAGTGCATACTCTCGTTGGGGAACAGTCTATCGTAAAAGGAACCAGCCACGCCGGATATAAAGCATCGCCCGAATCCTGCACCCTTCTCTTGTTTGAGTTTCCTGAAGAACTCTGGAAGTGACTCAAATATGGAATTGAAGTCATTGCCAGGAAGATCATTCAAGGAAACCCTAAATTCCGGCGAAGGACGACCCAGATTGCGACATTTGGCATGTATGATGTCCATTATATCGGAGATCACAAGTAAGGAGTTGGGTCCAGATGAACAACCCAAGTCTACGATGCCCATGCTCTCAGGGATTTTCTCGCATAAGATTCCTAGTATAGCTTCCTCAATGGCTGGTTTTGCTGTTGATATAATCTTGCTCTGCAGAATTCAATAATCCATATATATTTGTTTTAACTATCGATGAAGAAAAGAAAAGAAATACAAAAGCAGGTTATAAACACAACTGCAAATGGAAATACCAAAATCTCTTCTATGTTTAAATCAGAACTCTTTCATGCATTAGACTTAAAGAAAAATATCTAAGACAATTGAAAGAAGAAAAACAAAGGGAAAGTTTTGCTGCAGCCTGAGCCTTGACGATCAGGTTATTATGCAGCAAGTACTGAATTAGTTACTTCTTAGACACTGAAGTTGGGAAAATAAAAGAATATGATATTGCAACTTGGGATTAACTAAACCTGAACAGTGCAATTTTTTGCATAACTAGTTTCGCCATCTCCTTTGTTCATGTGAAGTATTTGAATTACTTCCATTTCTCCTTGTCTATTTCTCAACTCTATATTTCACCAATCAAGAGTGAAGAGTTGATAATGTGTCTACCCTATATATAGAACCAGGCAACAGAAAACACGAGGATGTGCTACAAAAAAGGTGAATAATTCATCCACGACATCTAAAACTCTAGTGACGAGAATGGCGTGGTCCTGTGTATTGAACCAAACAACCTAAAAGAAGTGGGCACATATACAATAATATATCTTTGGGACCACTCATCCAATGTAATGTCCAAAGAAAGGAGCAAGAATTAATTGGAAAGAAACCACACAAAATAAATAAAAATATGAGAGCTAGAGGAAATTATATATTAAGAATGACATTTTGATTACTAATTATTGTGGTTATGAGCTCTCCATCAATCATAATTGCTTTCTCATGCAATCCATACATAGACGCGATCAACCAATAGATGAGGTGCATTTATAATATATATAAAACGGAGATATCACCTTCATAAGAAAACCATGGCTGCAGGAATTCAATATAATTAATATTGCCAACTTCTTTCATTAATTTGTTCTATGATTTCCACACATTTTTTATTGGAACGAGGTAGCAGCAATGCGTTTGTTAATAGGCCGGCGAAATCAACAGATGTGACCCAGCAAACTATCAATGAACCATAAACAAATTCAACAGCTTTTTGCGAATTTTGAAGTACGAGGATTAGTCATCGTTGACATGACTCTAAAATAACCAGTAAACTGCAAGTTTGTATGCATCTACCTTGCCGACAAAGGACAATTAAAATGTCAAAGAAAACAACTACGTAGTTAGAAACTTTTGACAGCAATTGAGTGGCGGGAATCGAACAACCACGACCTCACAAGCATGTACAATCAATGAACCATAGACAAATTCAACAGCTTTTTGCGAATTTTGAGGTACGAGTATCAGTTATTGTTGCCATGACTCTAAAATAACCAGTAAACTACAAGTTTATATGCATCTACCTTGCCGACGAAGGACTACTTAAAATGTCAAAGAAAACAACTACGGTCTTAGAAGCTTTTCACAACAATCGAGTGGCCGAGAATCGAACAACCGCGACCTCACAAGCATGTACCCGTAGCCTATGCCGCAGTACAAATCACATGTCTTCATTTCCACGTGTTTAAAACATGTTATTTCTCCTCGTGATATATGGAAGGAAATCCCGCACATTTTGCTGCTAGCTGTAGCTCGAGAAAGGAAGAAATTATGAACATGGAACAACGAAATCTGTCCATACCAAGGTGGTAATTTCTCAAATTTAATACTTACAAATAACAAGAATCAACTCTTTAGAAGCAAAACAATAAGAACGTGATCGTGTTGCATTGAAAAATAAAGGATATTAGGCAAAGAATTGGGCAAGTTGGTTACGCTTGCTGCTTGGTTACGGTCCACCATTAGCATATGCTGCTGCTGAATTATTACAGGCACAGTTCCAGCCTAATTTTTTGCTTAATTTAAACGTGTTATTATTCTTATCGTCGGCAATAGCTGCTAGAGATACTTCTTGTCATTAGATATTAGTTGGGGTATCCAACATTATTATTGTATGTAATTTTCTTCAAAGTAGAAGCACTGATTCTAAGTATAATTGGGGGAGGATTGGCTACTCGGAATGTCCTTCTTCGTAGGCCACTTGGACCGAGTCTCTTTTAGAATTAGCCACATCATATCATACAATAGATCCACTCACCCTTTCAGTTCCTTTGCGAAATTTCAATAGTAGTGTGAACGACCTGTTAAACGTTTTGTTTTCATTGAACGATCTATTTTTTTTTCTCTATTACATTTTTATTCTTAATTAATTTTTTTAAAAAAATTATTTATTTATTTTTTAAATAAAATTATTGTTTTTTATTAATTATTTATTAAACTTAAAATTTAAAATTTATTCTTTTATTATAATTTTTTATATAATTTTTTAAAAAAAATAATAAATCTTAAAAAAATAATTATAAATTAATTTATAAATTATTTGATACTAATTTATTTATTTTAATTATAATATTTTGTTTAAATTTTAAAAATAAATTAACTAAAAATAGATATTTATCAAAAAAATAAAAAAACACTTTGAAAAAAAATAAATTTTATCGAAATAAAATAAAATTTTAATTAAGAGAAAATAAATTTTATCGAAAAAAGATAAAATTTATCAATGAAACATGAAAATACATTTTATTGATAAAAATAAAAATGAAATTCATCGAAAAAAAATAAAATTCATCAAAGAAAGATAAATCTCTCAATAAAATTCTATAATATCTTCAAAATTCAAAGATGTTAACGACAAGTAATGAAACCCACCGTCACTTTAATCCTCTCTCTTACTCTGTTTATTTAAATACACACATAATTCTTATAAATTCATAACAATATAACAATGTAACACTAGACATGTAATGCATTAGGGCAATAAGCCCAACTGTAAAACATAAACATACTATATTGAAGTTATACAATATTTAACCACATCATTTATGCTGAAATATATGCCTAGTTTTAACTATAATACTATGCATGTTGAACTTATGTATCTTAGTGACTGCAGTGCATATTCTTGTTTCCGCAGACATCTCCTTTCTATTGTAAAGTTGTTCTCTTTCTAACTGATTATCCATCCTGCAATACTAAAAGAGTAGAGTGAATCTTGATAAATCCAACAAGTGGATAAATATAATATAAGAAATTATATTTTTTGAAAAATAAATCTTCTTGTATGTAAAATTCAATGCAAGATTTAAAATAATAATCATATTTGTTATCTGCTATAACTTAAATCGCTTTAAAATCTGTATTGTTTTAAAACTGAAAACAACTTCATACTGAAACTTTTCTGTTGTTCTAAAATCAATTCTTTTTTAAAAAATATCAAATGGAATACCATTTTCTAAAATAAAATAATATTTAAAAACTATGTCATCTGAAAACTTAAAATCATTAGCTCTAATATCATAGCCTGAATATCACAGACGATCATAATATATATCTCTATGATAAGGGATCACAAAAACCCCAAATCTATACTCTAGTATCCCGACCCAGGGTATTACAGACAATCAGAAAACATATCTGAGATAAATAATTACTTAAAACTCTGAATTTTTACTCTAATATCCCGACTCGTAGTATTACAGACAGCCGAAATACATATTTGAGATAATAAATCACTTAAAGCTCCGAATATTTTCTCTGATATCCCGACTCTCGGTATTACACTGGGCTGGAATACATCTTTGACTTTGTAGGGTAAAATCTTCAAAAATCAAATTTTAAAAACATTTCTTAAAATAAGTCATTATTTTATATTTAAATCGTGACTTTAAAAAGTTGTACATAACCTATACGCTCATATCTAAATCTCTTTCCAAATCACTATCTTGATTCATAAATTTGAGAGAAACACACTTACTGAATTCAATGAAACATTAACATATTTTAACATATTCAAATGAGCATAAATTCATAAGCCACTATATTTTTCCTCAATTATATATATATATATATATATATATATTGAACATGATACTCAAATCATAAATTAGAAAAGAGATAGAATGTCCACTCACTGATTTGCGCTTAGCCGTTTCCAACTTGTTACCTTGTCGATGGTTGACTTAATCGACAATCTACAAGTACATATCTTTCCATTAAAATTCATAATTTCATGTATTTACTGTATTAACTAATAAATATATCATATCTAATAATAATCCTTCGTAAGAAATCAAAATGTTTCAAACTTTTATTACCCAATTTGAAAAATTACAATTTTCTATCTCACTTATCTTAAGCAACATCTATCCACGACAAGGATGACTTTATCTTTTTCCTAATATCAATCAATAATAAAATTTTAAATCGAATACTTAATACGTTATCTCCTTATAAATCTAATTTATGTGACTTTTTATAATGTTTCATTTAAAATTTTATATCTATACTTATATTTAATTAAATAAATACGTGAGATTTTCAAATTTTCTAAAAATTCGTTCCTCCACAAAAAAAATTTAATTTTCTATCGTAACTGTATCTAGTCATATGCTAATATACTTGACATCCAAAAGAATGCTACAGCTTGATCATTGAATTAGGTCGCTCAAACCCTTCCAGATGTGTCACCTAGAAACAGAACCTACATGTCTGTGATAACTTCCCAAAATGTTTCACAAATGAATAGTCACATTAAAGCATCAAATTAGTTTTCAGATATTACCTCACAAAGTGGAGCTAACTCAATTGCAATACCAGCCCCTTAATCATAAATTTATATTGGTCAAATGAATAGTACTACTACTTAATTATCAAGTCTAGTCATTTTCTACAAAATGAGCATTAAGGCCGCTGACAATACAAACCTGGGCGTACATGCATACAAGTTAAAAGTTCTAGATAACAGCCAAGTTCTTATTGCCCAACTTTTCCACTTTCTCAAAGGGACTTTATAATGAATTTCGTTTATGTAAAAAGTTACCAACAAATTGCTTAAAATTTTCCACCCACAAGTTCAATTAATCTTCGAACAGGTAAACAACGATCGCTAAGAAATTGAGGTTTAGTAACCGTGACAAAACCCACTCTGTCCAGTCAACTCTGACATTCTCTAATCATTCCTCTGCCATGTTCAGTATTGGACATTAACTGAGCTAATAATTTCCTCATAACTAGACCAATCAGGGGTGAATCATTTAAAAAAAATGTCAAGCATTGGCTCAAATGAAGCTACCTGCTTCCCATTCTGCAGTTTGAGAAACTAGCATTTAACAAAGTTCACGTGAATATCCAACTAGAACTTGTCAACTGAGAGTAAACATCAATTCATACAGAGTAACTACCTTCTCAATTATTTGTAATCCAATTGAGGGGTGTTCAATGAAAGGAACAAGCAATCTTAAATTGCGACTACAAATCCTTATCTGAATAAACGAAGACCATAGAAATTAGTCAAATTTTGTCACCTGTATTTAAAGACATTGGACTCTTTTGTCTCTTCAAATAAACACAAACCATAGAGAGAAACAGAGCAATAAGGCAAGCTCTGTTTTTTTTTTTTTTTAAGAATGTTCACTTGATGAAATCTTGGAATACAAGATGTAATATAAGTACGTAACAAGACAATAAGCTAATCATAAATTTCTAATGTCAACCACCATGATTCTTCTTACCTCGAAATCTAATAATCGGATCTTCAAATATACAATCTTTAACATAAATTTCAGGAGTGGAAATCCCTGTAGCGAAACAAGCATTCTCATAATCACACCTGAGAATGGTTACTAAAATAAGCATCCTCTCTCTCTCTCTTTCTCTTCCACCCATTTTCTTCTTCTCGGCTAATCTCTCTTCTTCCACTTTTCTTCTCCCATTTTGCCATCCCTCTCTTGCATTTTTCCGTAACCCCTCTCTCCCTTTCTCAACTTTTCAAGACCCATGAAGAAGAACAAAGCAAAATGACCCTTCTACCCATGCTCTCCGTTTTCTTTTCTATTAACTCATAATTAAATCCAGATTGACGGAGAGAACTCTAGAAAACAAGAAAATTGGCTTACCATTCGCTCATAATTTACGAGCCTTAAATTTACATACACGTTTTGGGCTTCAAAAATTGGCTTAGTATTCACCGATAAAAGCTTAAATTTGGCTTGATTATATGGCCCAAATAAAAATTTAATATTTAACTTTAACACCCCTAATTAATAATTAATCTCTTTAATTTCTTTTATTTATCATAAATTAGCATATTAACCCTTTTAATTTTTGAAAATGTCTTTTTTCTTTTCTTTTTTTTTTTTTCTCATTTTAGTCACCAACATTTTAGATTAATTTCTATGAAAAAATTTTGGGCTCTTGCAAATTCATTAAGTAAGGACAAAATTATTGAAAAAATAAATAAATAATTTCAAATATAAAATTTTTTATTAAAATTAAAAATATAAATAGATCAAAAAAAAAAATGAGACCACAACCGTTATAAACCGCTTCTTTTAAAAGTAGAGGAAACGGGATGTCGTTTTTAGAGGGGCATTTAACGTGACTCTGCTAGGACGTTTTCGATAGTTTTCCACTCTTTCGACTTTTGGACGAGGAAAATGATAGCATACAGCGCTTCATCAGAGAACCACTGAATGATTGTTGTACTCCGGGAGATGATTTGCTCATATTTTAAATTTTAATGACACATTTATCCCTAAAGTACAACAACTAATAGCATAGACCTTTTTTAATAGGATGAACGCCCAAACGAAACGCCTCTTGTTGAATTTCAAACTAACAAGAAGCAGGTACGTGAACGCCAATTGCCTGTCACTTTCATTAGCGATATATTAGCAGCAATAGTGTACTACACCTAATCTCTCTCTTCCTCGTGTCTATCGAAAGCGGCAGACGTGAAATAGTTTATGCAAAGCAGAAGCTTCTCTTCACTTTTACTCTGATTGGAATCGCTCGTTACGATTCAGTGCTTCTGATCGGAGCTGCACCTTCACCTTATTCATCCGATAGTCTTCGTTCAGGCAAGAATGATGATGTTTCAAATTTCAACGGGTAATACAGTACTCTTTGGATTTAGATAGCTTATCATCTTTTTGCTTTGAGATAATGAACTTTATTCTGATGGTGAGATGGATCGTGGACAGTGAACAAAAATGGAGGTCGTTTTAGACCGGAAGGATGCTGCTGATTGGGTCTACAGAGGTGAAGGAGCTGTTAACTTGTTCTCGCCTACACTGGATCCTCTCCTGCTCTTGTAACTTCTCCAAACTTTAATTCCTTATTTTCTTAGAACAATTGAAACATTTTATCATAGAAGTGAAGTAATTGAGAAATTGGCACTTATTATAACTTTATGAAATTTTGCTGTGTTTATGATAAGGTTGGGAAAGTGATAAAAGTATTCGAAGAAATAAGAAACCGAAAGAGACATTGAAGCAGTGTGTGACTGGTGGCTCGGTCTTCAGAAGCCATGAGCAGCTTGTGTGGAGAGACAATATAGAGCTAGTATCAGCTTCTAGCAAAGAAATAATGGAGCGAATATACGTGGAGCAGATCATGAGCCCGTTGTTAGGTCCCAAATACGTTGATGTTGGAGTATGTTTCTTACCTTTCTAAATTTTGGCGATGAAAGCACAGTAAATGTTATGGTTTGTTAGTAATTTATTGGGAGTTATGTAATTAAGTAATCAATTTAACTTGTTTACTTATAGCAACCATGAATAGGCATTCCTGCCCAGTTTGATCATTAGTTAAAATTAAGCTTATTTTATGAAGTCTTTCTTTGTAAGTGTCATAGTGGGCGTAATGTAATTAATTAGGATTATTTTATTGTATCTATTGTTGGAACTTAAATTATGTGAGGAAGATTTTAATGCTATGTGATACTTGGATACTTTAGTATTATGACAAATACTTAATGTGTTTGTTAGTCATCTATATGAAGGTGTTTTAGGCAATGGTGGTAATGTTTGACCTCTATTTGATAACCTGTTTGGTGATTGTTACATGTTGTGAATATGATTTGTTCTCTTTCTCCTCTTTGAACTTGGCAGATGCGTGTCTGTGTAACCAGGGAATTTCTTGAGTCTATTCAAAAGAATGTTACAGGCCAGCGTCCTGCTTTGCGAGTTGGTGCTGCTGAGGTTGATATACGTTGTGATTCCGTGCTTCTCTTGTCTGATCACACGCTTTTCCCTCGGGGTAATTGCCATCTCTGGATATGTGTTTGATTCAAAAAGTGGTTCTGAAGCACAATACTGGTAGTCTGCTTTCTTTACTTCAGGTATTCGCAAAGAGGAACCCTGCATAGCTGTTGAAATAAAGGTGCTTTCAGTATTAGTGTATTCATTTACTTTCCTTTCTCACAATGTTAACTTTTGTTGTTGCGTGAATCACATCTTTTTCTTTAAACATAATATTATATAATTAATCTTTTGTTGTCTATATGTTTCTGTAAACTAGCCCAAATGTGGATTTCCCCATCTTCAAGATTCATAGCTAAAGAAAATGCTTTTAAAAGGAGAGTAAGTTGTTTTAAAATGCATCAAGCCCTGAAGTTGTGTCATCATGAGGTAATTTTTCTTCCCTTGACTATGTATTAAACCCCATTCTCGTCACATAGGATATCATCTCAAGCCATCTAAGTTAAATGTTAATGTTCAATTTCCCTTCTAATCTTGACTGATTGCAAATTGCTTTACAGATATCAGAACTAAGTGAATATGATCCACTGGACCTGTTTTCTAGGTCCAAAGAAAGAATATGTAAAGCTATCAAGGCTCTCTACACCACTCCTCAGAACAATTTCTGTGTATTCTTGAATGGTTCTCTTATATTTGGGCGCTTGGGTGGTGGCACAGACAGAACTAGTTTTGCTATAGGAGAAGCATTTGAAGATGCACTCAATTGTGTCATTCAAGCAGATGATGGCCTGCGTACAAATGGTTTTATTCAGCTTGTAGCTGGGACAGTTTGTCAAGCTGAAATTGTGGATCGGCTTCTTGAAGTTCAGAAGCTTGATACTCTTGACATTGAAGGGGCAATTCATGCATATTATAATATAATTTCTCAGCCTTGCAAAGCATGTAGAGAATTAGACAAAGAGCAACTTAATCTATGTACCTCTTTGCATTCCATTCCTTTGGATGAAAGCTTGAAGATTTTGAAAGACTATTTGGTAGCTACAACAGCTAAAGATTGTAGTTTGATAGTTTGTTAGTTTGTTTTAGACCAAAGGGGGATGATGTTTCGAGATCTTATAATAGCGTTTACTTAGAGTCAACAAACCAAGTTTTTGATTACAAGGTAAATGGCTCTTTACATAATGTATTCCAGTTTTTGATTACAAGTAAGTTACTGTTGGAAAATGCATTAAATTGCTCCAGTGTTAGTATATTTAGTAAATTTGCTTAGTTGAAGTTTTATTCCTAGACTGCTGGGTGTTTATTTCATATGGTTTTGAGATCTTTTTTTTTTTTTTTTAATTTTTTTTGCAATTTCCTAGGTGTACTTTATTAACCTGGATTTGAAACCTTTGAAGAAAATGGAGGAGTATTATACAAAAGACAAAAATAGAGCAAGCTGTCACATTCAGATGGTAAATACTAAACGGGAGTAAATAAAGCTAGAACCATGAATACTTACGAAAATTCACATTAACATACAAGTTGAGCCTGGGAAGATAATTTTTTTGCCAAAAAATAGTTTTGGTAAGTGTTGGCTATTTGTTAAAAAATGTTCATCCATAAATTTTTTATCTGATGATTGTAAGAGTATCTACGGCAACTGTTAGAATTTTGGTTATGATTTTCTTACCTTTTTTTGGGCTATAAATTTATTGTTTTCTTTAATATATGTATTGGTTACTGGCAATTTCTATTTCTTGTAACCTCTCCTTTTCTGTAGCATCTGAAAATTTTGACTGTTGAATCAGGGGTAAAATAATTGTATTTGATTTTAGTTTTTGCATATTGGTTTGTGTGCAGGAAAGAATTCAAGTGGTTCTTAAGATTGATAAGTAACCTTTCTCTGGTCTATGGTATTTATGTATTGTCTACTGCAGTGGAATTCCTTTAATTCCATCCTTGATTTTTTCTGTCCTTTACACTTGATGCTAATAGAATGAATTACAATGTACACTGTGTTCCTCCTTCAGGTCAAAAGTAAAAATTGAAAACCATATGGTCTGTTATCTCAATTTTTGTAAAGCGATTATATAACCTTATCAATCCCATTAAGTAGAATTTTTCCTTAGGTGTTAATTTCGGAAATTATCTGTACTTTGTTTCTGTGGACATCTCGTGGTCATTGCATCTGGATATTGCCTTTGTATCACCATTGATTTTTGATTCTTCTTCCAGAAGCTAAAGCAATGGTAGAAAAAAAAATTATCCATATTTGAGTGCAATAATGTATTTGCATGCAAGCATACACTGTTGTAATCATATTGGCATAAATGTGGCCTTTTCTCTGCTCATCTTTTTCCAATTGGTTTCCCATGGAGATTGATTCAGTTGTTCTATCTCGTTTCATATAGATGGGGGCTTAATGAGAGAAGGGTAGAAAGTGACAAAACTGAGTATTTGGGCCCTATATGGAAAACAATATGCCAACTACTTCTGGGCAGTTCCATGTGGTCAATTAATTCTTACAGATAGACCTCATTTAACTGTGGTGTGGTGGAAACTGAATGTTGCAACCGTCCTTGAGAATACTTGGGTTTTAATGCTCTGGAAGCTGCTACTAGATTTCACTGTGTGGAAAATATATTGTATGGTTTTTTATTTTTCTTTTTACTTCTCAAATATCGAGCCAAAAGAAAAAAAGTGACATTCCTTCCTGATGTATAAGACTTCAATTTTCAAAAGATTTGACATTGAGCAACTGTTTAAATAGAAAGGCCTTTGAGAGTGCTGGGAACTGATTATTCAGATTCTCTTTATACTCAAGTGAGGGTGTGAGAATAAACTGAATTTCTGATTTTAATTTAATTGTGAAGCACTGGAAGGTGAATCATGGCCAACAATCACCTTACCCATAAGCCATGAAATAGCATTCACTTTAAAAGATTTGGGTTCTTGGTGAAAATTCTCATCTTTCCTCGAGGGTCCGGTGTAGGTGGCAAAATTAGCTGAGGAAAATTTTCTACCATTTCATGTAGTAATATGCTCAGTAAAAGACATCTGCTTTTAGATTTTTTTTACACGACCTTTGAGCTGGCTGGGTGGCAATTTGTTTTTTTCTTGCCCATGCTCCTAACAAGGGCATTTTAGCATTTCAATTACTCCATTTTAATGTACTTGTATTTAATTAATGGATGAGGACTTTGTCCACAGTGGCCTCTACAATGTGCTTTACTTCCATTTCCTTTTCAGTTGTATTCTAAATGCAGTTGATCTTGTTTTTCGAATTAATTATGCTTAATTGTGTTTTTCTTTGTTGCGGCAAGTTCAGGTCTATAACATCATTCCCCAAGTCCCTTTTATTGAAAAATTATTCTGCAGAATCAGTTGAGCCCGAGACTGGATCACGCTTTCAGATTAGGAGTAATGGCCAATATGACGGCTTCATGTACCATGGTTGGGCAGTGTTGGTGTTTTGATCAGCCTTGTTGAATCCTGAGGTGCAATATGTTAGCAGCAGCTCAACTGTACCATGTGCTCAATAATGAGCTCCTGACTTGTTAAAGGTCTATCTCTCTTCTCTCTTTCTCTCTCTGTTGGATACAGCCAAAATTGAATTTAATAATTTGCAGAGGTGGGTCAAATTTACTTTGAAGCATGTTTGCCACTGCACCTTTTATTCTTGTTTGTGGAGTCTGGAAATCACCCGGCTTATTGGGTTGAGATTGCTTTGAGTGATGTTATATGTCTGATGTGTAAATTCTGCATCGAATGCTTATGGGAGGTAATAGGTGGTGCAATCAAGAGCCTTCTGACTAGCATTTACTTTTCAGCAACTAACATCTGTCGTTCCATTTAGTTTCTATCTGAAAATGTATGGAAAACTATGCCCAATATTTTCAATTAAATAAGCAAAGAAGTTGAGAGAGAGAATAATTTATATATAGCAACTTCAGACCTATTCATATCTTCTGTATTCATATGTCTGCCCAGTTTTATATGATTATAGTCGGTGTAATTCTTTAACATAAATCATGTCAAAGGTTCTATCTCTACTTGGATCTCTTATAATTCTTGATTATCTTCTGTTCATATCATGTTCAATATGCTGTATATTTAATGTATGACTTACCATTATTCTGAGCCAGTCTTTACTGTCACTGACACTTTGCAGTACTGCTGATAATCAGATGCATAAGAATTTATAGTCTGAGCTGAGGGGCAGTATTGATGAATCTGACTTTTTTTTTTTTATCTGGTGCAGAAAACAATAGTGTCAGTGGAACTACTCTGCTCGAAGTGCAGGCAGAAGGTGAAGAAGTTAATTGCAAAAATAGAAGGTATAACTTCTATTGTCATCGACCCATCAAAGAACACAGTAACAGTGATTGGTGAAGCTGATCCAGTGAAGATCATTAAAAAGGTTAGAGAATTCAGGAAATCTGCAGCAATCGTGAGTATTGGGCCTCCCAAAGAAGAGAAGAAGGAGGATGGGAAAATAGTCATCCCTGTTACTCCGAGGACATGTCAAAGATGTGATGTTTGGTATGTTATTGGAGACGATGCTTACAATTACTGTTCCATCATGTAATTAAAATACCCATGTTTCATTATTGTCTGTATTGATTACTTCTTTCCCATTTCATGTATTTCAAACAATTTATGAAAGCTGAGCCAATATGTTCCCTGTTGGCTCCATTTCCTGGTAATGCAAATGAATTTCAGATTACTCTGAGTTTGTTTTTGTTACTTTTTGATTTTGTTCTTGTTTTCTTGATGGGTTTCGTTGTGGGTAAGATCTAATAACTGGTAGGTTTTCTTCTCTTGACTTGGATCAGAAGATGCATACTTTTTAGTGATCACTAATCTGAAGTCGGAGCTGCATTACAGTTACTGCATTGCTCTGCCATAAGTAGGAAACTGATGGTTCAACTTTTACTTTACCGATGAATTTTGGATCTAATTAAGAGTTCTTTACCATTCCCAATCTTCTGGAGTAAAGAGTTTAGACGAACAAACAATTATTGAGGACATTAATGGTTGAATGGGGCTTCATTATCATTAGTTTTCCCATAAACGTGATTTGTACATTGAATTTTGGGACATTCATATACAAACAAACCACCTAATAAACCATAAATTAAGCACAAAAATCTTATCCTCACACTAGTGGGGTTACTGCTGCATGGGGCATACATTCACATCCTCTAATTTGAAAGCAATTACTGGGTGTGTGTTTAGCTTGTCAAAACATAAAATTGCATCCTGATTTCCGACAAATGATCTGTCGCTTTATGGATATATAAGATGTTATTAATAAGAACATGAATTAATCGAAGAAGTGTCTATTATGGTGATGAATCAAAATACATCAACGTGAAAGCTCAATTGAACTTATTAGAGGAAAAGGACTTGAAAGAGGTGGTCACTTGTCCAATTAGACTTTGTCTTTGTGAACTTATGGGCTTCAAAATTCAGAATTTCAGATCTGGATGATATACTTAGTTGTACTAACCACTTCTCCAAAACGTTGTCGTATAATCGGATCATGATTCTCCAGTCTTCTCTATTTTTCTTGTTTTACTACACAGTACAGCGATACAGTCACAGTCGTACACTCCTCCCAAAACGTTGTCGTTTTTCTTTTTGTAAATCGTTGTACTCCACTTAAAATCCTCCGTACGTTTCGTTCTAAACATGCATCTCTCTCTCTCTCTCTCTCTTAAATCTAAAACCTCCGTTAAACCCTAACCCGTCTTCGTAAAAACCAAACACAAAATGAGGTTTGCAGGAGAAGTCGTAGCATTACCGTCCTATGATTCCGCTATAAAAGTAGCCGGCGCTATCGCCAACTCAGTCATGTTCTGGCGAACTATCTCCGACATTCTAATTCCCTGTTTCGTTAGTGATTACTTTGCCTTTACGTTTGCAAAATTTGTTCACTCGTTTGTCGATTCAAGTCACAGTTATCGTTGAAGAGTTTGCTGCGACCTAGGGAGAACCACTCATGGATATGTGAACCCAAAATATAAAATTCTAGCGAATAAATGGTTCAATCTGAATATAAGGATTGAAGGAAACAAGAAAATATAGGGCAAGCGATTAGGTACCAGAAACTGGAGTTAAAGTGCTTCAGTTACCTGGCTGGCTGGCTGGGTAAGATAAGTAAATGTTTAAATCTGGGTTAAAGTAATTTTATCTTCTCTCTTTTCAAGTATTTTTATTATTATTAGTATTGGACTTAATATTATCTTCAAATATCTGTCCTATCGTCTAAGAAAATAAATCTTCAAACATTGTAATTGTAACAGTGGACAAATGAACCAAGTGCTTCAATTAATTTAAGAAATTAAGTAACCATACGAAAGAGATTCATATAGTATATTTGAAGTGTAACTGGAAATGGTAGGTAGAAACCGGGTAGATGTAAAACAGTGGGGAGTTGAGATGCTCTACGCACTAAAGCATATGGTAGCTTAGATCCCTATTCCATCTGTCCGCATTCCAAGATGTTACCGACCGAAACACGCTAAGGGAAGCTTAAATGAAGTGTATAAGTAACCTTGAAGAGATGGTATGCATTTTATTTCCACCTCACGTGGGTATTCTAAAGTAAACCGGGAGTCCGGGATTCTTGTTACAGTAGTCTGCAGCTCCATGGAGAAATTTCTGTCAATATTCAGCCGTAGTAGGCAAACTTCCGGCATTAAAAGTACTAGAAATGTATATAGCCAATAGTTTCCTTCCCGTACATCGCCCATAATGTGTGAGAAACGTCGTGTTACGAACCAATTGATGAATTCAAATATAAGAGTGCAGATATGATATGGCACCAACATATCGCCTATAATGCCTTCTGTAAAGAAATCTCTTCTTTACCAGCAACTGTACTTTCTCTGCTGCTTCAAATGGAGAAACGGATGAAACCAGTGATTAAATGAATAATAGTGTTTATGTTTCAAGTCATGATAGAGCAGTATTTAACCATACCCGGCACTTTGCTTTCTCTTGGCTGTCTACGTACGCGAGAAGTTCTTCTTGCCTTATTAAAGCTTCATACAGAGCCTGCCCAGGAAGAAGAATTTTATATTTACAAATTGATCATGTGCGTCAACACAATAACAAAAATTAACAGTACATGCTAAGGTGCATATCACCAGCAAACATAACTAGTTTGCGCTCAAAAAGGGATTAAAAATCAGCTGTAATAGCAGAAAACCCTCTTTCAGGCACCTTATCCTTCCCGAGACATTGCAATGATAGGATGGACAAATAAAGCTTCAGCATTTTGAAGGTAAGAGTACACATGCGAACCAATTAGCAATGTGCAAAAATTTAGGCCAGGAACAATTCAACATAGAAAATTGCAATTACTTTCTAAACTAATTAATTTAGCCTCATATCCAGGATATGCTGCTTTTGAATGGAACAGAACTCAATTGAGCTCCTATTAAAGTCAAAGGCAAAGGATGAGGTGGGTCATCATACTTATAAAACACATGCATAAATGCAGAGAGCAAAATTTTACGTCGAAAATTACATCATTTCTACATTCCCAAGCAAAATCAGGCGGGGCTCTAAAGTAACTGGTACAGTGAACTCCATATCCAGTTAAGAACTTTATCATGTTTGGCACATGGCTGTATTTCAAAAATATACAAAAGCAGAAAAGCAGTGAACCTATATCCTGACAATGTATCCTGCATGTAAGAAAATATAAATAAATACCTTTTTTGTGGCTATAAGCTCTGCTTCTAATGCATCTACACGATACACAGCAGCATTCAGCAACTCCTCTTTCTCAAACGGCATCTGGATAGGCTTCCCCTGTAACATGTCGAACTTCTGCTCAAGCTCACCCAACCTTTTCAAAACAGGGGAGAGAAGGTCTGCCTCGGTAAACCTCAGGCCAGGTGAAGGAGTAAAGAACTCCTCGGGCAGTGGATCAACAGTCATGTTAGTTGCATAGTGAGTAGAATCAGAAGCAAACTGTTCCTCATTCACCCGAAACACAAGTGAACGGACAAGTGTGGTTGGGCTTATGAAGAAGGCTATTAGTGAAGCCCATATACGAGCAAAGGTTCCTTCTGGACCTTTTTCTATGTTTGGCAGAGAGCGTGAACCTGTGATGAATTTCAGTCAATATTTTTGTGTCTGATAAACAGAAACCAATAACTGGTGTACAATCAGTAAGTTTAAATTTTTTTACACTTGTGGCCTGACATAATTAATATTTGTCCACATTGTACAAAAATAGGATAAAAGATATAAAATTGTTTCAAAGATCTCAAAATTTTAATTTTCTATCAAAATCATGTCTGAATGCTGGCACCATCCAACACTGGGATGCAAAAGGCAAAGACAAGAATTCCTCATCTAAATTTATGATAAAAATGTGTTCAGTCAACACAACAATTCGAACATACACTAATCCTATTACATATAAAATATAAACACCAGGTCACACAAAGATGAGTTCCAAAATAATTTAATCAAGCTTGCTAACCTTTGGAAGGATAATAGGGATTTAAAGGGGACACTGGTTTCTTCCAACCCACATCCACAGCCTTGTCAATAACAGGTACATATTCATCGTACTCAGAGAGGCCACCAGCACAGCTTGCCTTACCAACCACCCTAGGCTATAAAACATCAAAAGCATTGTTGACTATATAAATATGTTTAGTCCCTTTCGAAATAGATATATTAAAGACTTATCATTTAACGAATACAACATGAGATTGGAGAGGAAGATAGTTGAAGAATGTTGAAAGAAACTTTTCCAATCAAATCATCCAAGCATCATTTTCTGTAGTAATTTTGGCTATTTTATAGGTTCAGCAAAGTGATTAACTTATATGCCAGATGCGAAACTTATGATAACATCACATAGAACTAAATACATCTCACTGCAATCATGCAAGAGATTTTCAACTATTTGACATGCCCATATACAAAAAGAAAACCAATGCATATACATCAAACTTTATCCTAAATCCGGCTAATTGGGCGGTTTTCACTGCAAATCATTATCATATGCAAACACTTACTTCTTCACAGACTGGAGTCAACCTCGGAAGCAAATAGCTGCTCGATGGTTTAGGAGAGACAGTATCTTCTACTTCAGATCCTGACTCTGCTGCAGATGTATCACCACTTTTTATCTGGCTCAATGAAACAATAATAAACTGCATTAGAGAACATGGGACTGAATTTAAAATTGTAAAAGGAAAGCTGGGGTTCTATGTCATAAACTAGGAAAAATGGTCCAATGACCTTACCATTGAAATACGTGGCTTATCTCGAGCAATTACCCTGCCCTCACTATTCAAAACAGTAACTATTTGTCTGGAACATAATGCTTCACCACTAAGAACCATCTGTGCACGCAGATAAACAATCACGTTGATGAAGCAAAATGAAAATGAATAAGAGAGAGATTAGAAGTTGGTCTGAAAGAACTCAAATCACATAATCATCCAAATTCAACAATTTCAAAGTGAGAAGCAAACCTTTAATATATCTGGATTTTTCCAAGGTCCCTTATCGGATCTCAAACAACCTCCCTGATCAGTGCAATTACAGCCACCACCCAGAAATTCTGGCAGCTCACTAGACAAGTCCCAAGGTATATAAATTTATAAAAGGTTAAAAAAATGGAAGAGAATAACTAGAGTACTCAAAATAAAATATCACCTTGCATCAATTATTTCAAGTAATTTGCTCTGGTACTTGTTACCAAGGACCTGAGGAAAATTTCCAAAAAGTCAGTTGATTCTACAGTCACTCCTGTAAACTGTGAAGAGTTGATGATTTCATGATTATTAAGCAAGAACAATGTAACAAATTCTAGAACTTACATGAATTTTGGAGGACGTTTTTGGATCAAGAAAAGATTTCACTGAGTTCCACAGAAGCTTAAAACCAGGGCCGGCATTAATAATAAACATTCGGCAAAGTGTCTGCGAACATGACATTTGAATTTTATATAGAGGATGTAATTATATATTTGACATAACACTCAACAATTTGTGTCAGAGGCTAATCCTCAAATCAGGAATTAAATTTGAAAACTAGTTTTAGAATATTGAAAAAAAAATGGAACTACATACCTCGGGGTAGTTGTCACCATCAATCTTCTGCAGCCGTATGATGAGTTCTCTTGCAGACTTTGTTAGGTTTTTAAAACCCTAAAAAAACAATAATTGCATCAGCAACAAAGAAATGTGAATCTAGTCTTATGGGGCCAAAGAAATGGTACCAAGAAAAGTGTTACACATTATTTGAAAAAATAGTTACAAAAATTAAGAGATAAAAAGGACTCGGAAGCATACCACGCCTTGAACATCTAAAATGGTTGTACTTGAATCTATGTGTCTTTTTGCAGCAATAGAACAAGCTGGAAACTTAATCGCAAAACATTTTTCAAACTCCTGTACATGGTATCTCAAGTATCGGTCTAAAGTAGTCACTTGTATAAGCCTGTTTGGATCAACTTTTCCAAGTCTTTCAATATAGACAGGTCTACCCTCCTTATCGACACCATGATAACCTTGAGGGTAGTGCTGTAGAACTTCATTCAACTCCCTGAACTCAAAATCCTGGAAAAAAGAAAAGATTTAGTGCAATCAAGAAATAGTATGTATCCTAGAGTTAGTTATACACATACAATGAAGCCAAGGTTTAGACTTATTGTTCTCGGAAAACGGAACCACTAGGCAATAGCCAAAATCAGAAAAACCAGCAGACAGAGGATAAAGACTGCAAACTGTTAGATAAAATTACCTCCAAAATTGTATCAGTACCAAAGTCTTTCCTCCACTGAATCATATTTGCCCACATTTGCTTTGCTTTTTCTATATCAAATTTCCTCGCTTTCAAGAATCTGCAACAAAATAATTCCTGGGGACTAAACTTAAAAGAAGATGGAGCAAGCTGAAACAGCTATTATCTTGTTGTTCATCCAATATATATATGCCTGATACAGTAATTTAAAAGACAAAGCAGGACACCACAGGATCAAATACAATCTGTAGAAATTGAGGCCTAAATTGCAAGCTAAAACATGATTTTACGGAAAAAAAAAAAGATATTAACAATATAAGGAAGAGTATCACAACAGTAATACAACTAGATCTTTTAACACAGTCCCAATAACAGCTCGACCTTTAGTGAGATGGTCACAAGAGCTTGCGCATGAATACAAATTAACAACTAATAAAAGAAAGAGAGATCACCTCAGCAGCTTGTGATAATCGTCATGTCTGGCAGGAAGTAACTCCTCTGATATAAGTGCTTGTCGAAATGCATCAACAGCCTGTAGCTCTTCAACATTCCGAACATCCTCAATGGGAACAGAGGCTCTATCATCACTTTTTCTCCTGCTTTTTTTCTTAAAACTAGGTTTGAATTTACTAGATGCTTTTATTGCTTTCTTCTTCAGATTCCCCATTCTAGTCTTCAGGTCATCCTCAGAGTTGTCAAAATCCGATTTCCGCTCTCTTCGTTCATCATTGCTAGAGAAACCCTCAAAGCCTAGAAAGAGGCAAACAAGTGAAAATCAGGTTCTATTTAGCACTTCTAAGTTCAATAATGCTTACAATTTCGGTTTCCACATAACTTAAATATTATCACACTAATCTCTTGAACAATTCATTCAACACTATAATCAGCAGATATAACCATAACCTCTTCGAACTGTCATTGATAACTACAGTTTCAATAACCACATTGATCGGGGAATTTCACAGCTCATGTCGGAGATAGAAGGTTTGCGTAAATATGAAGAATATAAACACGCATTCTCATTACGATCACACAAATAATAACAGAAAAATCAAAACCCTAGAATTCACAAATCAATTGCAGAACTTGGTATTGACGATTCAAAGATGAGAAAAACTTCAATTGAAACGGCTTGAAAATTAGTGAAAGAAGGTATACTCACAAGGCCTGGCAAGACGATCAAGCGGACCGGACATATCTGCAAATTGATGGGATCAAGATCCAAGTCGATTATAAGAACCCGATCATTTAAAGCAATGATAGATCCAACCGATTTCCGTTACTTAATTCAATTTTTATTTTTATTTTTAATTTTCCTCAATGGTTATACTCCAGCTCAGCTCATCAGCTGAGTTAAGACAAAAGATTGAGTTACCGTGTAAGGGTAATGAAATTATGAATTAATTTATTATTGTTAAATAAAAGTAATGATTATCGGGAAAGAAATTAGGGCGAGGAGAGACAGAGGAGTTGATTCGATTCGACGCTGAGGAATATGATGCCGCCTTGTTTTGTTGGCGTAAATAGAAAGTTGCTTAAGCGGTTGACTATTCTTGGTGGGACCTACTTGCAAAATCTGGTAGGTGGTAATGAAACACGTGGTAGAGGCGTGTGTGAATTGGCGGGAATTAGCGGTTGAGACTCTGTAAAGTCAAACCTCGTTTCGTATTCTGGCGCTCTTTTTTCTTTTTACTTACGACATGCTAATTTGAATTACAAGGAAATAAGTAGACTTTTAGAGCAAATATTTAACCCAATACATAATGATCTGGAGCAACACGTAATCTGATCGTACGTTTTCTCATTAATCCACGTTGAATTTTCTCTGTTTTGAATTCAACCGTAAAGTTTTGAATTTGTTCTTAGACGCCGCAAATTCCATTTTGTTACTATTACTTCGCCCTAGAACGTCTCCAATTATTTTCACATATTATTAACTTCGTCACTGTGATCGCCGGCAGCAGCCATCAAATCCAGCGGCAAATTCGGCATTGCCAATCAATTTGTGATGATAGCGTTTACCTGATATCTCGGCAAGTGATCGTTTAATTTCGGCAATAAAACCTTAATAAGCTTTTAACTTTGTTATCCGAGAGAGTGAGAACACACGACAAACCATGCCGAGTGATGACAAGTAATGTATTAATCCAGACTAAAAATCTCAACTCAGGGCTAGCCATAGTCGACACAGAACCTTGTTCCAAATCCAGACTGCAATTCAAGTTAAACTACCAATAGCCAAATCTATCGTCTCCAAGAAGTTCGTCGAATAACTGATTGAAAAAGGAAAGATTTCATTGTAGTATAACAGTCCTGCACCTCAAGTTCAGCACGATGGGCTTTGGACATTAGCACCTCACTCATAGTAGTCATGTGCTTTGGAAAGAGCATCAGAATAATATGCAGAAAATAACCAATAACCAATGTAACGTGTGCATAATCATTACACTAGCAGAAAGTTTATCTATACACATATACACATATTCACAAATTTACTACATATTTAGCAGAAAGGGGTAGAGAAATGACTGATTACTCCAGTAAGTGGCCGACTTCATCAGCTTCCAACAAATTTTCTATTTACAATTTAAATTCACTAGACCCATCTGAAACAAAGAAATAATTTGTTAGCCAAATTTTTGGACGGGCTAAAAAAAGAGTAGAGAGAGAGAGAGAGAGAGAGAGAGAGAGAGAGAGAGAGAGAGAGAGAGATGTAGTAGAGCAATAGCACTAAAAGTGTTTTCAGTCAAATGGCAGTAATGATGAGCTTCATACCTGTCATGTAAATTTCCTCAAGTTCCTTTTAGCCCGAAGTTGACCAAGTTTGTCTCTCCATTGTGCTGTAATAAGAGATGAAATTCAGAAGTTTTTTCAGTAACAAGGAAAATTCAGTGATAGTGAAAGAAGAATGGACTGCCACATGCATTTATTCACTGGGGTAATAGGAAAATTTATAAAAGTAAACCTCCAAAAATGCCAGCATTGTATTTGTAGGCTTATTCTATAACACAAAACATACAAAAATTGAGTTCACTCAACGTGCCATGCATTCTTCCATAAAGATGGGTTTCTGCCTCAAAATGACATGGAGGAAACTAGTTGCATTAATTTTAGGGTGCTGACAACCAACAGACTGGCCAAATGACGTCAGAGGCTATGGTTCAAGGAAATTTGAAACCGCATCCATTCGGCACTGTCCACTTTTGCCTTTTTATTTAATCATCGAAAGCATAACAACATAAATTCCATTTCTGGAAAAATATCCTTAATAAAAAAAAAATGTGTAAAAGAGATAGAAAAGAGATATACCTGCATCCCTATAGCGTTCCTCAACAGCAGCTATCAACATATTGCGCACAAGATTAAACTCCTTTGTATCAATGCAAGGTTGACCACTTGGCCTGGAACACAATATTATTTGAAATTACAATTTTCCTCTTTCACTGAAGGAAATGCAAAAATAAGAGCAAGAGACAGTCTCTAAATCTGTTAGTTCAAATTACTAATGCAGTCATCAATTCTGAATACATTAACATTGCATCCAAAAGTTCATGTAAACTGAAAACTTTCCCTAATGAAGTATAGAGGGTGGAATATCCAAATCAAGCCACAAGAGCACCACAAATTTGTGCATACATCCTTGACTAATTATTCTCTCTTCAAAAAGTGAAAGTTAAAAAACACTCTAAAGATCCCAAGACTAACCTATCAAGTTCAGTAAATAATAATCCATCTGAAGCAGGGGCTTGTGTTGACAGTTTTCCGGATTCAATGACCCTCATCCCATCACTGTATGCCAAGTACTTGTTGACTTGTATTGGTGCCTGCGTAAAATATAAGGAGAATATAATTAGTACGTTGCCAAAATGCCTTGCGACAAAAAAATGCTCAGATGACTGCATATTGAAGCAATTGGTAACAAGTCCTACATTGTTCAAGGTAGATTTCTTCAGAAGTTAAATATACCGATATGGTTTAGAAGTGGCACATGATATGTTTCCCAATTCCTTCTGATATGATATTTCAAGAACAGGTTCATTTAATGGTGATTCTCTCTTGCAACTACAATTAATTATCATAACAGTTCCAAGACTTTAAAATTTTAAATGCTAGGAACCATTTCCAAATAATGCATAGATTACCTTGCATCTCACTGCAATGTTAATGGCATCCGAAGGTCGAAGATCAAAGCTGACATAGTCTGTCATGTTACCTACCTGTGACCACATCCAACATATTCTTGGTAAACACTAAGATCATGAAGTAATCTAGCAAAACTGAAGTACAAGGTTGTAGTGGCTATATGCCTTGGTGAGGTATAGCTGCGCAAAATACGCCTCATGCACTCTCTTGGTAACTCTAACAAGTCTGACCTGCAGAAAACAAAGACAACATGCCATAATCAATATTATGGAGTATATCAAGTGCCACAGATTGAAGTGAATGCAGCAATCTACAATGAGAATCCAACGTAAAACATACTTCATAGCCCATCTTGTCGATCATCTCCTTGACAACTTGATACATAGTGGGTCTAGCCTGAAAGCAATAGCCAACATATTTTATATTACAGTTTGCCACAAAGCAAATAGTCAAGTCCAAACTTGAAAGCAAAACAAAAACCCCATCTGAAATTACCCAAAAGGAGAAAGAAAGAGGAGGGAAGGATATTAAGACTTACAATTTGCACATTGCGCATTGCCGCCATGAGCAACACACTTGGCATCTCTACTGCAATCGAAGGCAAACCACAACTTCAATTTGTTGAGAAATTGATCAAGAATACCATGTAGTAATAAAAATGAAGCTTCTCCAGCACTAAAACCATAAGAGTTAAAGATCACGTACAAACAATTATCGGAAGAAGAAGACCAGTCCCATCTTCCATCTTCAATACAATAGCAGGATGGGGAGCATAATCTGCCAAATGCCCACCCTGAGGATTGTTATGAACACATTTTAGTTGTCTACCATCCCTCATTTTGATAGTGAAACCATCTACTCCACTCTTCACCTCAACTACAAGGATCAACCAAGGAACACAGATCAACTAACAACACACCAGAAAATACAGTGCAAAACAAAATTTGGTACTACGATAATTCATTCACAATGCTCGATTTCTATTTCTTCCTAACAATACAATTAGTTTTCGTAACGACAAGAGCATCAATATACAAATAAACTCATGGAAGATTAATTGAATTTAATGGTAAATTCAAGGCTAAGCAACTATCATACCAGCTTCAACAACACTGGAGTTGACATAATCTTCATCATTTTCATTGAAGTTCTCAGCCATGCTTCCATTACCATTCGAAGAAGAACTAAAAGTGCACTGCACCGGCTTGCACTTTCGTGCATTTAGTTGGCGACTAGAAACACCCACCTTAGTTTTGATACCACTTAATCCCTTGAATCCCCACAACTCGCTTCTAAAAAGCCTAGCCTTCACCAAAGGGCCGATGAATGGCAGAGTGTAAACTCCTGCTTGTCTTGCGCGAACAGCTGGGCAAATAACTGGTCCTTGTAGTGATCCCATCTTCTTAATTCCTTCAAACCTATCCAAAGTATATAAATGGATTAAATTGATCGGAATCCTTTGGTTGCTGAGAAAACATAGTATAAGTAAAAGGAATTCAACTATAAGAGGCAGAGAAATAATTGCATAATCTGTATACTTCCTAACAATTTAGAATCCTTGAGAACCAATAACCTCCACTGGACCGTACCCGCCATTTTTTTTTTTTTTGGGTGGGGGGGGGGGGGGGGGGGGGGGGGGGGTTTGGGGAAAAGAATCACCCCTATTTTTAAAATTTAAACAAACTTTTTTCATAATATTGGAAATTACTGTTCATTTTCGTCTCATCTTTCTCAGCAACCAAACAAGAGAGAGTCTATTATACAGTCATCAGAGTCAGATCATCAATCAATCAAAACTGACGATCATACAACATTAACTGAAAATCAAAAACACTAATCAGACCTGAAAAATTCCAACAAAAGATCTCAACCTCTAAGCGTATCAACACTTGACGAGCCCTCTTCAATCACCGATCACAGCAAAAAACATGAATTACTTGTTATTTTTCTCGATCTTCTTTTATCCACGGATATTTTCTGAACCCAAAACAGAATCCTAGCCGATAACCTTAACAGACCGAAATGAAACACGGATTAAAGAATATACATATCCAGGATTTGGGTCGAAGTAATGAAGCGATAGTGAAATTAGTTAGTTATGAAGGTAGATAGAGGTAGCTTGAGGTGTAAGCTACAGAGCTATTTCAGGATTAGAGTGACCGACAACAGGGATCAGATAAAATGAACGTGAGGAAGCTGATAACCGAAGATAGGAAAGAGATTCTTTATTCTACAAGACACTCCTTGCGCCTACAAGACCAACGTTGAATCTTTACTCATTATTGACGAAGATTTCTCGCTAAATGACGGTTATATCCCCGTTTGGATAATGTAATTGCATCGTTATGTTTGTGACTTCATGCGATAAAGATTTATCGCTAAATGACGGTTATATTCCCAACTTCTATTGAAGATTTCTCGCTAAATGACGGTTATATCCCCGTTTGGATAATGTAATTGCATCGTTGTGTTTGTGACTTCATGCGATAAAGATTTATCGCTAAATGACGGTTATATTCCCAACTTCTATTTCAATTTTTAGCTTTTTAGTAATATAATTATTGGTAGAAGGGTAAAAATGACATTAAAGGGAAATGCATATGATGGACATACGTGGTGTCACCAGTATTAACTATCCGACAGATGAGAGATGCCGGCGGCCAAAAATATCCAAATTGCCAGAATAATGCCACGTGGATAATGTTATCTACGATGATCTGGATAAGGCACCCTCCCCAAGTATCAACTCCCTGGTTTCTTCCCCAAAATATCCTCCCTAATAATTCCATCCTAAAGGATCTTACAGTTCATTACTCTGCTTCAAATGAAATTACAATTGCTATCCATTTTATATAGGCTCCAACTGAGAGATCATGTATCGTTTGCAAATACATAGAAAAGTAAAGAGGAAAAATGAAAGCTTAACTAGAAGAGGCAAATGATACAATGTTGCATTCAGCATATAACAAAGAATTTAGTGTTTATAATGCCAAAGACCTTTCTCTGGAATCATTTTCTATGATCTTAATACCACATACTGCTTATTTAGTACCTCATAATACAAAATAATGACTAGCGATAAGGATTAAGACATCGCGTGATCTGAAATCAGTATAAGAGCGCTACAAAACTGGATGACTGCATCCTCTACAGTCACCAAATACTTTCTACTGGTGTTCTACCATGTCTAGTGTGGTTTTGGTACATAACCATCAACGGCGAAATTTCGTGTGGCAGCTGGAATGGCTAAGCGAATTCCATCAAGTTCTGGCCTAGCTACTATTTGACATCCTAAGCGAGATCTGAAAAATTGAAACCATAAAATTCAGTCTAAGTTGAATGTCATAAAACTTCTTTTTGCAGGTTCGTATTGAAAGAACTCACGTCTCTGTAAGCCCAAAGGCCAGATCCAACATGTCATTTTCTTCATCAGTCGGATCTTCTAATTTATTATAGTGTTCCACGTCCTACCAATGATGAATCATTAGCCACTCATAACAGCATATTCTTGAAATTGCAACAAAAATCATTCAAAAGGAACATTTGCTCTACGGATATATGACCAGTTGTGTACCATCACAATCAAATGACATGTTGAGCAGGCAAGCGAGCCTTCGCATGCTCCTGACACAAAACAAAAGCAGATCACTCAATTTTTTTTTTTTTAATTTGATGTAAAACTACAAAGTTAATGGCATCCAAAACAATTCATCCAAGTGCTTCTGAAACATATAAGTTTGTTGGTTCTAAAGATTCAATAAAAAAAAAAAAAAAAACACAGTGTCTGCTATACTTTCTAGCATGAACTTTATGAAAACAGAGACAGAAACAAAAATAACAGGAAACAGGGTCTTCAGAAAAAAAAAAAAAACATTAATTAACAAGAAAAAGAAAAGCTTGCAAAACACAGGACAGTAAAAGCATCACAATCCTTACCTTCAAGTTCTATATCATTTTCGTGAGCTGCTTCTAACATAGACATTCCAACTGGGACCTTAATGTTCTTTTCCTCTCCATCCTTATCAACAAATGTCACATTTATCCTGCATAATAAGCTTCAGAGTAAGAAAAACCAGCCACATTATTTAAAATCCAGATACAAACTAGAGGTAAAATAAAGCTACTCTTGAAGATGATTGGCATTCTCTCCCTAGAAGGAAGCAAATGATGGTCATAAGTAGAATGTTCATTTCTTAGTATTTGGAAGTACAAAGGTCAAGAGGAGATGTTGATAAATATATAAACAAAAACCAACATAAATGCTTAGACATAAGTTTTCCCATTACTGCTATTTTCACTACACCCCAATCATCGTTTTCTTTAATTCACAACCACATTCTATACAGCGGATTAACAGCTAGCATGATTAGACCACCAAGTACTTGTGTTTAATGCACGTCAAAGATTCCTATAATGATTGTTGGCACCACCAAATCATGTGCAACACGTGCAAAACATGTCAGAGAAATGCTGAATCCTAACAAAGAACAAATCTCTTCTTCGTTTTAGTGCATGTACTGCATAGCATAAACTGGATAGCAAATACAAATCATATACTAATTGACAGACATTGAAGCAATAAATTTATTGTCACAGACACCAAAAAGAAATTTAAAAACTACTGAAAATAACCAAAAATGTCCTTGAAAGCATCTTAATTTACTTCTTATTTAAGTTCTTCAATTAAGGAGGTTTCTTAATTTCAAATCAAACAGCTTACGTGTCTTTCTGTTCACTGCCTTCGTCATTGTTTGCAATTGTGGTAGAAAATTGAAGATACTTCTGAAATATGGAACCCTGGAACGCCCTACTTTCTGATCTTAATTGTAACTATTCACAAAAAAGAAAAAAAAAATCAAATACATATTAAAAATAAGATTGGCAAGTAAAATTAAGGTAAATTCCAAATTCTATACACCTTAAAGCTACAAAACTTTTTCCTGAGAATGAAAGCGAGAACAAGAAAGAAGAAGCAGAAGCAGCTCACTTCTTGCACAAAGTTTTCAACTCATCCTTATGTTTGTCATTCAATCAGAGTAGTAAACAATACCCTTAAGAGTTTTATGTTTAATCATTGCAATTTGCACCTGTAAATCATCTACTACGTCACCATTGGAACCATAACTAGATGCCGGGGACAAGAGCAAATGCTATCAAATTCTATGACTGACATATTGACAAGCCAGGTTGTATATTCTGTACCCTTTGGGATAGAAGTCAAAGAATTGCTTCAGCTCCTATCCTCTTCTTTCAAGTTTCTTTACAAATAGATGGCACAAGACTATTAATTTATTCTAATACATATTGGAACATGTTAAATTCGATGATTCTTCAAAGGGCCTTCAAAGGGAGTATATTCAGAAGCCAAAAACATATTATTGCTTCAAGTTAAAGATAACTGTACACGACATTCTATTGTTTTTCACGGTTAGATTATGTTCTTTGCTATGACTAGACCAGACAATTCTAGAAATTCTCTGGTGAAATTTCCTCTCCACTTTCTTGAGGTTATTGATGAATTTTCCGCCATTAAAATTTAGTATTCTGACATAAATTATGAAATCCAAACCAGATAGTCATTTTTAATCATTTATGTGAACACAAAATGCATACATAATAATTCAAAAGGAAGCTCATGTTTTACAATGAAAACAAAGACTACTAACCAAAGGTCTGCTATATTGACGTGTACTTCCCATTCGAGACATAGATGTATATCCACCTGTCAAGAAGGCAACAATGGAGAATGAAACTGAATTAGTACAAGTCATTTTGTTCAATTTCAAGAAGACATTAAATTAGGAAAAAGAAATGCAGTTATTTTTGCAAACAAAACCAAATTCAAAGGAAAGCTATTAAACAACTAATTATAAATAAACACATGCAATAAATATTAAAAATGCTGATCTTATCAAAGTAAACCATAATTAGAGATGGAAGGCATACATACCTCTTGAGAGCTCTTTGACCATCCAAGCTCCAACTCTTAAAGGCCTAGGAATCAACATAGCTGCTGTATCCCAATAGTTCCATTTTAAAATAAGGAATTAATAAATAATTGAATACATGATGCCAGTTCAAAGCTACCAAAAAAAAACCACACGTCCAAGGCCCGATAATGAAAATGTAACCAAAATTATGTATACCCAGAAGCAAAAACACACATCGAGAAAGAAAGCAATTAGCCAATACTAGTCATAACATTACAATCAAATCCAAGCAAACCTACCCAAGTTGCCAAAACCCAAAAAAATTTAAGAAGCAAAGCAAGTAAAAGTGTACCTAAACTGATTGAAAGCAAACGAAGATGAAAGTTTCAGAGCTTCCGCAACGAAGAAAGAGGGGGCACTGGAGAAAAATATTTGAGAACTGGAGTAGGAGGCGGGGCTGGAGAAGCACAAAAAGAAAGAGCTCGACCGCTCGAGAACACCATATTAGCCCAAGATACAGAATGGGGATTCAACCCGTGCTAACTCGGCCCGCAGTCCTAATTCTCGTATATATTAAGCTACGTCGGCCTACTAACAGTGGGCCTCTTGCTCTAGACCATGAGTTTGAGGGCTTTAAGGATTTCAAAGTTCGGCTCTTATTTTGAAAATATGAAAAACAAAAAGAAAATATCTTTTCCTCGCCACTACTGTAGTACTGATACAGCCAGCCGGAGTTTTTCGATGGTGGATTTGGGCGGTTATGGTGGGCAGCCAAGGGCTAGGAAATTGGGAGAGAGAGACAACTAGATTAGGGTTTCTATGTTTTTCATTGTCGGTTTATATATACTCTCTCCTCAAAGTATCATATTTCAAAATTTGGGCAAATCTTTCTACGGTGGTAGGCTGGCTCGCAGCAGGATTCAAATACATACACGTATGACGTTTGTCTACAATCCATATTCAAACGTGAAAGTATGGCTTTAATCATAATCTATATGCTGAAAACATGTACATTCCAAGTTCCAAAACATGGCTGGGAGCTTTCAATCAAAGAAGAATCATTATAATATTAGTCAACTTTCAATGCTCTATAATTTAATACACTCTGTACCTGTGGAAGTACGTATGATTTAAATGCGTATTTGTGTAGCCTTGCGTTGTGCCCTTTTTGCTTCTCCAAACTTCACGAATGAGATTATAATTCCAAATAATTACCATTCACGTACTAATAAAAGTTTCCTTCTTTCGATTTAATTTCTGGACGAATTTGCTAAGTTAGTCGGAGTTGTCGATTCTTGGTGGATTGATAAGAGTTTGGTAAAATCTCATGTGTAATCAATCCATCAGTCTCTATCTGAAATAAAGGCTGCACTGGGCGAGAGAACATCTGCCAGGCGGAGGCTAGATTGATGGTGGGGTAAAAATATAGAAATGTAGCACACTGAAATCATTGAGAGAGAGATGATGTGTCTGAGTTATGGCCGAAAGCGAAAGGGCTCACCCACATGCCGCTGGTTGATGTGAAACTTGTCCGATGTGCAGGGCTAAATATGTTTTTGTAAAAGATCTGAAGGAATCAATCTGAAAACTGTGGGAATATGATAAATAAAACAAGAATAAATGGGACCCCGAAAGTTTCAAGTTTGGCACCGCGTGCCTGCAGGCTGCAGCAGTGCTACTGCAAATTTCGGAGAATGATGGGCTCTTTTACGAGTCATGTGACAATTACTGTGATACAGTATATCCAAATTGAATCAAATGGCGTTGTAGAATGCACATAAAAAATTGGAAGAAGTTCCGTTAAAATAAATATAGAAGTAACATGGATTAAATGCTAATGGATCAAACTTGGTCCATCCTGGAATACAATAATTTTTAACAAGATGACCAAATTTGCTCCATTAAAATCAGCAAATTTCTGATCCTAGCTAGTTGGCCAGCAAGGCTTATCACGGGAGTAGGCAGTGTTTGCCCAATATTTAAAATATTTGTTTAAAATATAGAAACTAAGTTCCTCCGCCGAAGTTAGGCAGAGGCCAAATAGCTCCACCGCCGGCGTCGTTGGTTATATAAGACATGCATGACAACGGCACAAGACAGAGCCCTCGGCTTCTCAGATCTCGTTTTGGCTCTTCATCCCCTTCCTCCTCCATGGAACCCTAAACCACAATCAGTAAATAATTTTGCGTTAGAATGGATATATAGCAACAGAAACCGGTAAGAATCATGCATGCATGTCTTCTATTATTGCGACAACCCACCATACAGGCAGGTTTAAATCCTGCCATGCATTCGGCAAAATTATCGAGTCTCATGATCTCCTTACATCCTTCGATCATTTTATATTTCTAGCGATGGTCTGAACTATGAAGATATTGTAAGTCAAGCTATTTATTATTTATAACTGTCTAATCTTGGGTTCCACCATTTTTTGGCATCACACCAGGAAATCGCAGTAAATAGGTCCCCTGATTCTCTCGAATCATTCAACCAATCTAGTCAAACTCTTAGCCGTCTATGTATATGCATATATATATGACTCCATTATTAGCAACAGTTGGGAGATTTTTTCTTACCCCTTGCATCGTGCTAGAGGACTTGTTCCGCGATGCCTTCATATAAGGAACACTTAACGTCTGCATAAGTACAAATTAGCATCTAATTAGCACTGAACATGGTTAATAATAACGATTGAAAATTTAAATTAGCATCTGAGATAACTGAGGTTAAAACGTCACTTGATTCGTTGCTTGCATGCAGTGTTCTACGAATTACAGTGAGGAAAATAAACTCTGTTGCCACGGTCTCGTTGAAAAGTATAGACTGGACTGGGCAAACGTTGTCCATCCTTTTGAGAAATTAACAACTTATAAGCTTCTAGGTTTTCCAATCAGGCAGTTTCATTTCCAATGAAGAAATGAAAGGATTAATTGCGGGAGTATGAGATCTTATATAATTTAAGAACAAATCAATGAATCGTTCAGACTCTACACTCAAACTGAGCACCCACATATCATGGTAATAAGATTGCTCAAATTACGGGAATATAGGTAGTAAGATGCACGATGAACTGTAGGCAAATCAGGAATCAAGAGGAGAAGTAAAAACAAAAAGATCATCAATTACTTTATAGATTTAAATTAAAAACTAATCCTGAAAGGTACCCTAGTCCAACCCTAGCTCTGCCGCCTACGTTTTTAGGGTTTCACTTCTAAAAGCAGATTGGGTTCTGTACTCTAATTTGACCAGTAGTTACAATTTTGAGGTAAAATATAATATAGTATATATACAAGAGAAGGCAAGTGTCAGAACGGGGACATAATAAAATATAAAGGATTCAAATGCTGGGAATAGACAGTACCTCGACCTGGTTTTGAAGGAATTTGATGTACCCAATAGCCTCCATTAGTACGGATGCAGTGTCTGTCTGAATATTATCCATCCCGCCACATGCAAAACACACACGTCGTTTTGCCATTAGCAAGAAGATTCAACTATAAACTGCACTTGCTTTTAGAATCAGAAGATGAACAAAATAAGTTTCTCTAAGCATTCATGAAATATATGGGAGTGGAATTAAGCCACGTGTACTTCAAGTACAAAAATGGTGTATTTGAAGTCAAAACTATACCTTAATTTACTATTGAAGAAGAAAAGCCAGCTTATATAATTTACCTTGCCAAAGGGTGCAACCAACTGCTGAAGAGCTGCAATTCTATCTCCCAATTTCTCTTTCCTAACCTGTATGAATGACAGAGTCGTAAAGAGAGCTAGTAATTAGAGCCAAAAGAACAGCAGTAACTAATAAAGAAAGAAAACCTTTATCTCTTCCTTTACTTTAGGTAATAGGCTAACAGCTATAATAAGATTGCAGGATATGATTACAAGTTCGATTGATTGATTATTTGGTACCTTAAAAGGAGGGCAGGAAGCGCGTGACTCCAATCTCGATTTCTTAGGTGCAGACTGTGTTGCCTTTGGTTCCATCAAATTACCAGTTGGTCTCTTTGCCTGATCTGTTGTTTCACTATTGGTGAAGGGTGACAATATCTTTGAAATGCAAAGAGTAATACAAATATATCAGTTGAATTATCATATTATCAAAAGCAAGTATAAAAGACGATCAAAAAAAGACTGAATGATTATGATAAAGGGATAAACACATTAATGCTCAAAGCTGAAAGTCTATCACCTTAAAGAAAAGGCTATTCTTTTTGAGACATAACTTTGATTAACAACTTTTTACAGTAAAGGCCAGCTTTCGATACATATAGAAAAGTATATGACTAATAGATTTACCCTTCTAATTATTACTGATCAATATTTCTTTCTAATATTATCGTCAGGCTGCAAGTCGACATATGTAAATACTACTTGTATCTCTGCTGCATATGACTGTCTTATAGTATCAAAGTTTTATGCAAATCATAGAAGATAGTTATCGTTGATTAATTTCAAGCTAACTTATAAGTTGCATATAGAACTACATTACAAGTTACAACATCAGCTATGAAGCTTGTCTCTAAGATATGGCAACGTTAACAATAACAGTAAAGAATACTTAAGAAAAGTAAAAACAATAAGGATTTACAGTACTCACTTTATTACTTGGACTACAAGATGGCCGGCGAATTGATTGCTGTATTTCAAAACCAAAAGGAAGGCTCTCTTTATACATGCCAAGATTATCATGTGAAGGCTGGCTAAAATTCCCACTAAATCTTGCAGAGGTTAGCAGATCCAAGGCCTGCAAGTTCATGTCAAAGCTGCTTGAAGTAGCTGAAGATGATTGGTTCAGGTTCGAAATATTTATACTAGGATAAATCTGGCTGAAGTTTCCTCTATTGGGCATAGCACTTCCAAAACTTGAAATGTTGTGGGGGTTAGAATAAAAATTTTCAGTTGAAAACTGATTCCCGATGATTGGAAAACCTGAAGAGATGGTCTTGAGCAAGAGCTTCTCACTAAGATCATTCAAATCCTTTTGCTCATTTTTTGAGTAGCTTGTGGTAGTTAGATGAGAATCTTCGATGCTTGAGGGGCTTTTTAACATTTCTGTAAATTTTGGGAACGAATCTGATAACTCTTCCTTAATTTTCTCTAGGTGAATGTCATGAGCAGACTGAGTGGTCAAGCTCCCAGCTGCATTACTAGTCCAGTGGAGGCCTGATTCTTGGATCATGGAACTATTGGGAGGAGGGAATAGAATCTCATTTTTCTGTCTTGAATTTAGGATGACTCCATTATAACTTGGATTAAAGTTACCGGCATTCCTGCATAGATAGTTTAGAGAAAACAAATATAAATTTCGTAAATTGAAATCCTTGTAAAACAAATTAAAATTAATGATGAAACCCTATAGGGAATATGGATATAGAAGATGAACAAGAAAAATAGTTGTAATTGTAGAAGAACAGAAGCGTTTGTTATTATTATTTCACAAGACCTGCTGTATTTAGTTAGTTTTGATAGTGTACTGTATGAACTCAAAACCTTCTTGGATTCCAACAGCAATCCCAAAAAAAAAAAATTACAAAATTCTGAAATCGCCTTATAATCAACAAAATCTTGCAAGCAAAAACTTGATTTCTATTCACTTTCTGATTGATGCACATCAAATCAAGGGAAAAAAAAAAGAAAACAAAGAGATTCCAAATCTTAAAGTAAATTCATGATGGTGCTGTGAACAGGCAATATTCATTGCAGAGAGCTCAGAGAGAGAGAGAGAGAGAGAGAGAGAGAGAGGAGACTTACAAAGTGACATTTGGAGTTGGGGTCCAAGTATGGGTGCTGGTTGCAACTCCATAGCAAGCTGATGGGGTAGGTAAAGAAGAAGAAGACCCAACAAGCTGGTCTTGAAGCTGATGCTCGTGATGGATATTTGCAGACTCCATAATGATAATTTTTTTTTTAAAAAAAAAAAGGCTTGAAAATCCCAAGATAAGGAATTAAAATTTGACTAACCCCAGCTTGCTGTAGGAATGGAATCTCTCTCTCAAACTATATTCAAAGACACACTTCAGGTGACTCCCACACACCACTTCTTGCTTTTAGCTTAGCTAGCTACTTTTGGTGTGTGTTTCCTCTTTACTCTTTCAAGTTTCCATCTTAAAGTAGCCTTGAAAAGAAAGAAAGGGAGACCTTCAATAAATTTACTCCATTATTCTCTCTCAGAAATTTTAAATATTTATTTTCTTTTCTGGCTCACCTTTTTTTGCTGCTTCTCTCAATAGAAGATTGAAATTAAACTTGCATCGTATCTTCTCTCTCAATTTTTTTTTTTTAATTATCTACTCTCACACACTCTCTCTCTTCTGGCTAGATGCTTTTTTGCACTCTCTGCAATTACAGGAGGATGATTATACTTCCTCTATGCCATGATTAAGATCCTGCCTTCGATCCCAAGGCTTTCAACAAAGGTCTGAGAAGAGAAATGATAGCTACCATGCCCTCTCACTCACTCTCTCTCTTTATATCTGCATATCCCCACATGTTCAAGCTCTTTATATATTTTCCACTTTGGTTGGTATCTATGTGTAAATCAACAATCTGGCTCTACAGTATTCCATTCTCCCATATTCTCCAGTTAAAGAACATCAAATTCAATTCATATATATCAATTGTCCCCCATTAAAAATTATTGATTGAGACCTATGGATTGGTTTATCTCGTCTCTTCAAAAAGAAAACGATTTAATTACTATATTCTCTACTATTTCCCACCTAAAAAATTAGCTCAGTCGGTCAAAATGAGTCATGGGGTTTCAAACAATGAATACTAAATCCATAGTTAGCACTGAAAAGCACTTTTACAGTTCAAAAAATTGTATGAAATTTAATGTATGGTCTCGTTAGTGGTGATATCTAATACCTTTTAATATCAAATGACAAGGGTTTATTAGTTGGTATACCTATACACAAACATTATTTAGGGGTAAACAACAAACACACACACACACACACACACACACACACAAAGGAGAAAAAAAATAAAGCAAATGATAGACTTTACAGCAAGTAGGGTTAACAGAGTAAATTGACTGAAATACCCATCTGATATTAAATGTAATAATATTAGGAGTCAGTCGTTTGTAGGATACTATCGTAATTTCAATCCGAGAGATCATGAATGATTGTAATTGTAAATGTGCAAACTGCATACATAATTTTTTAGACCTAAAACTTTATTGCCCATTTTTGCGAAAGCAAGCTTCAGTCACAAGCGGCTATTGCAAGCTAAAGTTCAGACCCAGTCAAGCTTTACTTGCAAGCAAAAAATGTTACATTAATTTTTCTGTGTAATTTTATGTCTTTGTCGTTTCTCTATTATTGGGGGTGACAAGGGTTCAATAACATACGAAGTTTTGTTGTTTAGAATTTGAAAAGAAAATTAGTTTACAGAATAAGATTGATGAATCACACTGCATCATGTTGCCATTGATTTGGTAGTCTGAAACACCAAGTGTAATTTCTTATGTGTATGCATGTATGTATGTCCTCTCATATACGAATATTCAAAAGAAGGTATCATATAATTATTATGTGAAAATTATTATTCTGGGATGATCTGTAATTATTTATCTTGGATCATTTGGTGGTAGCTAGCTAGGGCAAAGGATAATATGGGAGATGAGGAAGCTTGCATTTATGGCTTTGTCATCATTTTAAAAACATTGTAATTCAAAATTCTCATTATGATCTATGGCCGACGGGAATGAAAAATATCGCACAGCATAAAACTTCTCAATCATATCCCTCAGTGGCAAACAAAAAGACGCTAACCCTAGATAGAAACCTGTAGCCATTCTCTGCTATGCATATAATTTAACTGTGACTGTACACATTTATGCACACAAACTAGCAACGTAATTACTGATAGCTTAATTAAATAAGTTAATACGATTTTGTATGTTAAAATAGAGGAGGGAAACTAATATTTTAATGTTTTGAGAGTGACTTCTACGTCTGACAAACCCTCACTTGACCATAATAAAGCTAGGATTAACTCTCAATATGTTTTGTTCGTTTGTGAAAGAGAGAGAAATCCTTAATCCCTTGTGTTATTAAAGATATAAGATAGATTAAGTATGATTAAGCTGTCATTCCATCAGAGAATGCCTATAATAATTTGATCAGCCCCACCAAATGTTCACATCAGTCGAAAAGTTGATGGGAGAATGTGAGATCAGAGTATGGGCAAGCTAATACTTTGCTTTTCTTTTCGCTCTTTCTCCTTTTACCCTTCCTGCAAACTCCTGCACGCCCACCCATCTCACACCTTATGTTCTCTTTTTCTTAATTTATTTGCTTAACTATTTTTTTCTTGCTTTTTAATTTCTTCTTCAAAGCTTTTCATCTTTATCAATATCTTTTCTTTCTTTCAACTTTTGCATATTTCCTAGTCTCACTATCTTCCAAGATTCATTTCAAAAAAGCTGCTCTCCCTGTATCAATTTACATTACAATTGCTTCATTATAATTTTACTCTCACTTTCATGAATTCTAAAGATTCGTTCAGAATATATATATATATATATATAAATGAATAGCCCAATTAATGTATATTTTTAATGCCTATATTGACATATGCATAACAACATTAATTCCATGTACCTACTGATAAGCATGTCGAGGCAGATTCCTTTACTTTGTAGCATCAATTGAGTCACACCGCAAATCATTGTTAAATAAAAACCATATAGATATAGTTGCATCGAAGATATATATTTTCTTTAACAAATCAATGGAACGAATAATTGTATATAAATTGCGGGCTGTCTTGTCCCAGTAAGAGGAGAGGCTTCAGGAAACAATATCTATAACCTCATAAACCAGGAATGATAACTTAATTCATGATAAGAAATTAATGGACTTGAAAACAGAATCTAACATTTTTCCAAGAACAACGGATATGACATCCAAAACATTCAAATTGGTTAAAATTCATATTTAAAGGATGATCTCTTCCTCTTGTGGTTCAAAATTTTCATTATTTTTTGTCTGGTTGACATTGTATTGCATATGCAAATTGTGCCCCCCTTATGCAAGTCTACTTGTCATACAATATCATTCGAACAAAATCTAGTGCGAGACCGCACCTTCATTAAATTGTCTACACATGGAGATAATTATATGAAGTTGGGAATTGTCAACGTTATTGATTATGTTAATTTGTATCAAAAAGGGAGGGATCAAATACAAATGTTTCATTTTATGAATGCAAGTCATTGAAGATGAAGGGTGAATAATCATTTGATAAAACAACATCTCCAACCATTGATATCTAATTAACAATGTTACTATGACATATGAAGTAGTTATATAAAATTACAAAAGGATACAAAAAAGGAAAAGAGGGAGGATAACCCTAGTTGCCTTGTCTACCCTCTAATAGTACGACTTTGTTTGGGTGCATTCTCTCTAATTATCTCATAAACAAACAGCTAAAAGCAATTAGCTATCATTAAAATAGAAAGAAACTATAACCCTTTTTTGGGTGGTGGCCAGTCAACACATGGTCAAAAAATTTCATACCCTTTTGTAAAGTTGTACTAATTTCCAAATATATATATATATATATATATAATTTGAATTTACTTTAATTAGTAGGATTGGAAGATCAATACTTCGGAATTTGGATTAAGCTGAGTAATAACAAAACATATTATCCAAGAATATTTGCAGGTTTTTCTGATATAATCTCGGCCATTGAGGAAGATCTTGGCCTTCCTAATACCTATAAAATCAACAAGTTAATTTGCTAAATAATTTTCTTTTTCCTCTTTGTTATTATTGGGAATTCTTTTTACATGTAACAAATGTGTTAATTATGTTTCAAGAAGGTGGTAAAACAATAGTTCATTCAAAAGAAAGCACACAGATCTTCTCAATTCAGTATATTTATCTACGTTATGCTTATATATATATATATATATATAGAGAGAGAGAGAGAGAGAGAGAGAGAGAGAGAGAGAGAGAGAGAGACCCTCAAGATGTACATAATCCCTCGAATTATTATGAACCACATGATTAGAATAATAAACATTTTCATTGTTGATTGTATTCGGCATCACCTACTGTATCATACAATTCAGTATCTAAATGTTTCTCAGGCAGCTTGTTTAGAGGGATAGAAAAAGTTGCAAAGAAATAATCAATCTTATAATCATGAAATATGTATGCCTTTCTGACAATAAATTACTTACAATAAACAATAATGTTGAGTTTTCTTTATCTGATTATTTAATCTGCATTTTGTAGATAGTGCTTTTCCCTGATGAACATATATTGCAACTTTAGGTCAAAACTTTGGCAAAGCCCTTAAAAGAAGGTCTAAAGTAGCAGGATTTAAAGGTGCCTGAGAAGAAGACAAGACATTGGAACCGGAGAATATATGCTTTCTCAAGCTAAGGGCATGAAAATCCAACAATAGGGGGCCATGCCTTTTCTTTTCTTTCCATGTCCACTAAACCCTAAATATATATATATATATATATTACCTTATTCTATGTGATTCCATCAGCGCTTCCTATAATCTATTGGGTTTTTGTAGCAGTGGAATACTGCAAAATTGTCCAACAACAACGGCACAGATTTTGCCACTCGTTCACTTTTCTGTCTGCATTTGTTAAAGATCTACACGACCCATCCACCTTAATGTCTTTGAGATTTTGACGTCCGCGTCTTCAGTTGCCACGTTCAACGTAGTCCTTTCGGTCTCATTGATATGATGGTCAAAGATTCAAATGTTTCTGCGTTAAAGCGCTGCAATTGCCTTGCCTTAGCTTGTAGGATTACAGTGATTTAGGACACCAACCTGTTTATGACTAGGTATCTTTGTCTTAATGCGGTTGATTCTAATCAAGAATTAAATCTCAACGAAATCTTCAAACTCGATCACTTTTCCCTTTTTACGGTATCTCTCTGGTGCTTGCAATTCTTAGCAGTTTGAAATAAACACAAAACACCCAAGGCCCGTAAAAAGAGGACGAAATGTAACTTCGTGTTAACCATATTAATCTCACTACAGTGATGAAGAAAGAAAGATTTGTTGTCTCATTAGAACTTGGAAGCCAGACAGTTACCAAAAGCTCAATAGATGGCTTTAGAAAATGATTTCTTTACTTTACAAATTGATGGTAGTGGCAGAAACGGTACATATATGGCCTCTTTCTGTAAGAATTGGGAACCAATATGTATTGACATTTGAAATATTCAAGGATCATTAAATGAATTATAATATAAGATCTTTTCTATCCTAATAAAACAAGTAGGAATTTCCAGCCTCAGGTCAATGTGTCAAAACATCGCAATTCTTGACTAGTTTCTTTCTGGAAGAGGAAGCTTCCAGCTCTATTCCATTTTCCAGCTCTCTCTCTATCCAAGCTTCACTATCCATCTCAGGGTCTATGGCTACCACAACCTTGTTACTTTCCGTTGCATCACGACTTTTCCTCTTCAATGCCTCCCTAATCCGGCTAGCATCTATCTTACTATGGGCATAATTAACAGAAATGATCTTGTACGCAGAGTGGTTCTGATCAGATTCTGCTGTTCTCGGCTGACTCACTCCTTCTCCATCCTCAACAACACTGCTTGAAGTACTATTACTTGTTTGACATGGTAAATCTTCTTCCACAGAAACGTGCTTCACTCTGCCAGCCTGAGATTCGCTGAGTCTGTCATTCTCTGGTAAGGTTCCATTCCTAGAATGCCTGCTGACAACAGATCCGACTGAAAGACATGATTGTGTGCTACTAGCACTCATCTTTTCAGCCAAAGCTGCAGACTGAGCGACTCTCTCTTGCCTACATGGTAGAACTTGTTTTCTGTCATGCTCCAACAACTTGAGCATCTGCTTAATGACCACTGAAAATATTTGAGAAAAGAAGCTTATGAGGAAGCAAATCATAAACACAGGATGCAAATTCTGTAAGACTCTAAAGATGCATGTCCGGATTTAGTACTTGTTACAAGAAGTAATGATATACCAAGATAGATAGGAATCTATGTTATAATGTCGTCAACCATTTTACTTGTGCAAAATCTTTTGATTTCATGGAAGACATTATGTATTTCCACATTTTCTAATAAAACTGTTAATGCTTCACACTTATGACCAAGGTTAGAAATTATCCTTATAACTAAATAAGTAGATGCAAGGAGATAAATATCAGCAAACCTTCTAATTGCTTGGGTGAAATATCAAATTCCAGCCACCAAGATTTTCCCTTGTGTGAAGGAAGTTTAACTTTTTGAAATTTGGCAGCAAGGAACATGGAACCAGCTGCAACATAATGGGGTTTGTACTGCAAGCACAGTGTTGTACAAAGCCTACAAGTTCCAATCATAAGAAAAAACAAAGATCCAAATTAGAATCTTATCTTGACCACATACTAGAAAAAGTGTTTAAAAGTAAAAAGAATTAGAGTCCTCACCAATCATTCACAAAATTCCATGCTACTTTTGAAAGGCCACGGGCAAGATCCAATCTCCTTAAAGCTGTAACAAGTGGTTTGTAGGGAAGTTGGATATCAAAATCAAAAGCAACTGTTGCCAGTAAAAGCCTCTCCCCAGTTAAGATTAATTCCTTCTGCTTATTGTAAAAATCCTGCATGGAGAAAGGGTGCATAAGCAAGGGCTGCAGAAAGCCAGGAAGCTTTAAAAAAGAATAGGCATGTCTACTTACTCTCCTCTGTCTAATTCTCTGAGGGGCGGAAGGGTCCCATTTATGCATTATATCATAAGACATGACAGCAACATCTCCAAGCACGCATCGTGTTTCTTCTATTTTGCTACCAAGGAATAAGCTTACAGTTGCAATCGTCTGCAAAACATGCACCATCATCAACTAAATTAGTATAGTTAAAAATTTCAACATTTAGACATTTTCAATCTTCCATCATTTGCATCTGAATTAATAAAATTTTCACTTGGAAAAATTTCAGACATATAACTGTTTAAAAGCAAAAAAATATAGTATAAATTTTTTTTATGTCCTGCTTTAAAACCTCCAGAGATGTCGAGGGTATGAGTTATCAAGCAAAGTAACACAGCAAAGGTAAAAACTATTTATCACCAATTTAAAAACAAACTTTGGCACACCTGTGTTAGCTATTGTAGAAGTCTAATACAGAGTCAAGACCATTTATGTACTACATAATTAGTTAGTATTAATCTCATATAGAAAAATTAGAATCCAGCAGTCTCATCTCACTCATCAGATAAAAAGGAACAGGAAAGCATGTATATGAATGTAAGCAAATACTTGAACCTTCCAATCATTCTTTGCATGAGATTGGCGCATATAAAACTGGTGGCACAACATCATTGCACATGCTACTGTCACCTGAGGCCTGCAAGGCAAACATTATCCATCAGCATCCCTGACAAAGTACTGCACTAAAAACACTTATAGAAAATCGAGTAAATGAAGGCAATGGAATCACAACTATGAAACAATTATCTTAAGTCCTTTACAAAGGGTTCATCATCAGATCTGAAACAATTTAAAGGACTAGTAAGGAATCAATTAGTAGCTCATTAATTGTAAGGGCAGTTTCGTTGTCTCATGGAACAAAACAACTACTGAAAGAGCTACAATTTTTAACCCTAATACAACATATAGTGGGTCTGAAATATGCAACCTGATTGCAAAACTAAGCAGCTAAATTGGTCGTTCTCAAACTGAAGATTTTGATCAAGTCAGAGGAAAATAGAGGCATGCCATACAACATACAAGAGCATACAGCCCAGGACCATATCTACAGCCAGAAACATGCCACGTATCTGTAAACATGAAATCAAATTCACTTGATCAGGTGGAAAAGATGAATTTTAGACAAAAGTATGCAGTTTTTAACCGTTTGATTAAAGGAGACAAATTTCTACCCTTGAACCTTGGTTTTATGGGACAGAATCCTAATAGTTATTTAACAAGGAAATAAAATGGGTACCTATGAGCTGAGAAAAAGAACCAAATTTCTCAGACCATCTTTTGCAAGGACTATTATATAAATCCAAAGAACGGTAAATTACAATTCTATTAGAAGCCAGCGCAATTGGACACAATTGGAGACGATCAATCACACACACACACACACACGCACACACACATATCAAGCTTACACTTTAAGTTTCATGCCAAGCTCTTGAAGATACGAACAGTATAGCTTCCGTAATTCCGACTCTTTTTCGAGGCTGATACCATCCTTCCTAGATGGAGAAAAATCCTCAATCTCTTCTCTAGTAAAGAACCATTTGCGCATATAAAACTGAGTCTCCTCTGGCATCTTTTCTGCCATCATCACCTTTATCTTTCAATGCAAGAAGAACTAAATATAATTGGAAATGATGAAACAGCCCTGCTTAATTAGAAGCTACTGGAACTCAACCAAACTTCTGCAGCAGAAAACATTTATGTTAAATCAATACCAACAAAGAAGAAAAGCTTTGGAAAGAGAAACAAAAGTAGCACTGGTAGGAAGAGAAAGAGGATGAGTGGAATAACACCAGTCTATTTCTTATAGTAACAATTGCATATACATAAAGTATTAATTAAAAGATCAATGTATGTCAGCAGCTGAATGCATGACATGTAACGTACCATTTTATAACTCCTTCCCCGCGAAAATTTATTGTTGCAGATAGCACGAGCAATTTTTCTGTGCTTTGCCATGTATATAGATGGCCAAACCAATTCCTTCATAATAGTGGGCTCATAATACTTCATTGCAAAATGAAGATTTTACAAGCCCACAGGTATAGTTTGAAATCAGAGGGTTATTTGGTGTTGAATTGGAAAGACTAATAATGTATAATCCTTAAAAAATACATCCTATCCACGGATTTACAACAAATTAACAACCGATATCTTAAGGTCAGAAAAATGGTGAATACTACTTGGATAAACTAAACAAAAGTTTACGCAATTGAAAGGAATTGTAGCCCATTGCATGGTTACCAAATTCCATAACCAATACAAAGAACCAAACAAGCAACTATCACAAGCAAAAAGAATAAAGCAATGGATAGGGCAGAACAAGGGATAATTATTCATGTAGCCAACCCCAATTAATTTAACATTGAGGCTCAGTTGAGTAACCTATCTAGTACAACAAGATAACTAATTGTTATTAGCTTGGGCAAAAAATCAAATAGAGAATTAGAATCCATAAGTTAAAATATATGATTAGTGTGATAAAATACTAAAATAGGCAAGTTGTTCATCAGGGAAAAAAACAGACAGAGATTCAGTTAAAAACACCATAGAGAAGTTCTAGTTTCAAATAATTAAGATCAGCAATAACTTTCATATAAAATTAAAAAAAAAAAAAAAACAGTTCAGAATCTGACCCTTGACTCACTCAGCTTCTAAGTGGAAAAGCAGATTTTAAACAGTTCCACTGAGAGCACCCAAAACCAGTGAGACTAAATCTGGACTACCATTAGTTTCCATATACACACAGAGAGAAAAAAAAAAGATGTCAATGAGTAAAATTTGTAACGAAAGAAGCATAGCCTGAAAGCAATTACAACTTATCAATCAGTGAGAACTTCAAAATTCTTGAAACCAATTTATAACATATCTTCATCTCATCCGCCTAAACAGAACAAAGTTTATAACAGGAACAATTCAAATTTACAGCAATTGATAAAATCAAACGTAAACTAAGACCCCAACCTTCTGCTCCACAGCCCATTCAAGAAAAAGATATAGTATAATTCAATCCCATGCTGTAACAAAATTCAGATAATAAATATCTTATTCCTAAATTTCTCAGCAAACAAGCAGAACAATAAGGAAAGATTCGAGAAGACAAGAGTACCTGAAGCCGATCGGACGAAGCTGAGAATGTCTGTGTGATGTCGACACGAAACCCTAGCTAGTTTTAAATTACCGGTTAAATATTTTAGTTAGAACTATTTAGTTAGTTAGAACACGCCATCCATATGACTTAGCGCTGACTACCAACAGCAGAACTCGACGTGCCCTAACTTGATAAGCGTTCGCATGATTCGTCTGATCACCCGCCGACGGTCCACGTGCTACTCCTTACACGCAGCGTTCGGCCTGTTGGCTGAGTCACGCACGCACGCTCCCGATAAGCCCACAATTATGGGAGAACTAAGACCAGCCCAAATTACCGTGTACATTGCCATTTTGAGCCCAAGTTTTCAGCCTATAGTTTAACTTGTTACATTGGATTGAAAGGACATAATTTCTGAATACACTAGATTTAATTTCTAAGTACCACTCCCCTTGTTGGGACTCTTTCGAGGCAGAGGTGTGCAACCACAACTCAACCCAATAACTTCCTTTCAAGTTACCATCCACTTCTAAGCATAATCTCACCAACCAGAAACAAGCAAGCAAAATTCATTAACTAAAGTGCATCTAAGTTCATCCTAAACTCATCCACACCAAACATAACCATGATTCTGAATTAATGTATAAGTAGGGTTGGTTTAAAATTCAAATTAATACAAAACTGTCAATTTTAATTCGGATCTTACTATTTAAATCTTAACGATTCAAACGGATAGTAAAAGATAAATCAAACCGATCCAATACAAATCAGTTTGAGATTAAACTTAAAATATTAATTTAATTTTCTGGTTTAAATTGTTCATTTTATATTTTATATTATAAATTTTAAGATATATTTCAATTCAGTTCATTTGTTTGGATTAAAGTAAAAAAAAAATTATTTTTAAAAATTTTATATTAATTAAATTTAAATAAGTTATTATTTATTAATTAAAATAATAAAAATAAAATATAAATTTTAAATAATTAAATCGATTCTTAGTCCAAATAAAAAATCACACCAAAATTTATCATTTTATTTTCTTTAAACTAAAATTAAATTAATAATTATTTAAATCGGTCAAAACTAATCCAAACCAAACCAAACCAAACCAGACTCCGTTCAATTCAAAATTGTCCACCCCTACGGATAAGACATTGGGGTAGATTTTAGCGCCAGGCTAGTGATGCAATTACTGTTCCTTTGTTCCCTCGGTTAAAATTTTGAAGGAAAATGACTTCTTCGCTCACGGGAACACTATGTCTGAAAGCTATGTTAACTTGGGTCAATGACAAAATCCCTTCTGAAGTAAAAAGAATCCAGTGGGGTAAGTTTATTCCTCTAGGTAGGATTATACTATTGATTATCGTTATATTAAAGAAATTATATAAACTACGCTCTCAGATAATCAATACAAGCCTCTGAAAAGTGTGGACTGACAGTCACAAAGCACACACAAGATTGGAATCTTGAGTTTACTTTAAAATTAGAAATAAAAATAGTTATTTATTGAGATGAGGCAATCTCTCATGTGATGTGGGTCTATAAAGAAAACTTGTTGAGGCCTAGTGCGGCTTATATATTTACATAGTATAATATAAACTACACTTTAAAAAACTGTTACGGCCTTCCATTCCATAGAATATTGCTCTGTACGCCATGTGAAATATTGTCCACGGACCTGCTGTTTCTGCTTAATGCATTGCATACTCAGGCTGGAATTTTGTTTTCTAACCTTGTCTGTTGTCTCCAAGTCGACATCTGTCTGTAAATTAATGCAATGCCGACTGTCCAGTACTGTATAATGATAAGTTTGATTACATACTCCAGGCCGCAGTGTATGTCCTTTGAAAGCTCGAAGGGTTTTAGATTTAGGGCAAAGGAAATAAAAGTACACACTGTAATTACTGCCTAAAAAATAATGACCCAAGAATTTGGAAAAGACACAGTCTGCAATCTTCCAGTGTGAAACAATTATTGCTGACACAGCTCATCAATGTCTGTCAATGTAAGTGGCGTCGAAAACGGGCAGTTATTTTATCTGATCATGTTCTTAGGTTATTGGAAATGGAATGCTCCCTGCCAGGTCAGCTGTAAGAATCAGATTGGTGTAAAGTTGACATCAAAATCAGTACATGGTGGAAGAGCTGGCAGAACTATACAATTCCGGAATCCTCAAATGGAAGATAGGATCACACTATCATCGTCATTATTTAGTTGACGAATAAACACAGAAAGAGGTGTACTTTCTTTACATATTTGAGATTGCCACTAAGATTCTATCTCACCATTCGGAATATGAAAACTATAAAGAAAAAGGAGGAATATAACTGGCCCTTGCATTTAGTTTAACTTTAATTATTTCATATTTTATAGCCGCATTATCATTAAATTATAAGAAGCAATAGGAGATAAGAAGCAACTTTTAGTTATAAAAGCAAACAAATATATGGTCAGAAAGTTCTCGTTGTGATAAGAATCACTAACTAAAGAACAAATTAATATCAAACTTTGCCTTCTCTCTATCAAATCCTTTGTTATCTATCAAAAAGAACCCACCAAAAATATTTCTAATTGACCCTCTTGTGGCAAACTCATATTTGATTCATCAAATGTAACGTAACTATTTCCTGTCGGTGCCATGAGAATTTATGCTAATGTATTGACATTCAAGATACTTCTTCGATATCAGTTGTTGTGAGAAGGACATTAGAAAAAAAACGCACGATGAGTCACGATCCTAGAAGAAAAATGGCGAAATTCCCTCCTGTAGTTGTCGCACCGCCCGTTGAAATTCATGCACGACGACAAATATTTCTTTTCAGTTTGGAATAAAGGTAAGAAGTGAGAGGTGAGTAGATTTTGATGCTTATTCGATCCAGACGATATACCTAATACCGATCCTACATATTTTTAGCATCTTTCAGTGATATGCTACTGTCATAGTGTTAAATATGAAATTTGGTTACTAAGAATAAACTTAATTTACCTAAAGCTGAAGAAGTATTGAACTGAAAGCTTTTGCAGACATTGAAGGAAAGGAGTAAGGAATTAAAGAGCAATTATATCTTATATTTTCTAATGATCATGACCCTTTTTAGTGAATCTGCTTACATGTGAAAGGCATTGTCCCTTATCTTTCACAGTCTCGAAGCTCTTTACGGGTCCAACTTATTTAACTTATATAATTGACAACACATAAAGTTTGATATAAGAAAATGCTAGTAAGAAAGCAGCCTTTGCTTTAAAATTAGGTTAATGTTAGCTATAAGTCTAAAGAAAACAACCAAGCGATTAAAGGTTGTACTGGAGAGGAAATTGGCAGGTCTATACAGTGAAACAGTACAACAAATAGAGCAAATAGAATCTAACAAAAAGTTATTGGATATTGTAGTAAGCTAACAGTCATATATGTCTGAGTTATGCCAAAGTTACCCTGCCCTTCTATATGTTGTGCGATTTTACTTCATTCTAAAAGCATCATTAGTTAAAAGTGTTTACCAATTCCTCTGAAATTTAGAATTTAATCTTTACCACTAGTTCATGTTATATTTACTTATGGCAGATTTTAGTTATGAGTTTATTTTGAAGAGCCCTTAAATATGTCAAGTAATCATCATGTAATTGTTAAGTAAATCAAATAAATTTCTTTCAATCTTGTCAGTTATATATATATATATATATATATATACACACACACACACACACACATACACACACAGTTGAATCATTCTAAAAGCTTGTCAGTTATATATATTTCACTTTTACTTACTAAAATTACAGTGAGTTTCTCTCCTTGTATATCTTTATTATGTGGGAGAGTTAAAAAGAAAAGGGAAAAGGAAAAACAACAAGGATTCAGCTTATTCATATGAAACTATCGTTATTCTCTCCTGCCTCATGCCCATCAGCAAATCCATTCTCTTTCTCTTCCCTATCCAAAAACTCTGTCATGTAATATGCAAACTTTTCCACCACGCTCTCTGGCATTGACACAAGAACTCTCACCGAGTTAAAATCACCAATAACTGGTAAAAACAAGCAGTAAATATCACTTGTTACTGGACCCATATGCAGTGGTTTCCCTTCTCCAAAATCCAAGTCCTCTAATCCCAGTTTCGACCATTGAGAAATGACCAAACTTGCAGAAAGGTCAGTTTTGTAAGTTTTATCCTCCAGTAAATCAACCATCGACCTCACATAGTCATCAGTTAAACTTGATTTAGCTTGCTGAACTAACTTAATAGTATGGTACAAGTTGGAATTAACCAAGTCATTGACGCTGGTTTCTGCACATCCTAGCACAAATCCATTCCCATAAAAACCTTGTGGTGTTTCAGGGTTTAATTTTTTTCTCACGTTAACTGAGAAAAGGAGCTTCACGTTGAGAGAAGGTACTAAGTCCAGTGATCTAACCCACGCGCGCCACGTGTGAGATGCTAGTGCTTCAAATGTGGTGCATTTTAGAGACGGTATGCACTGTCTCTTGAGATGAAGAATATGGGAGAGAGTGAAAGTTAACGATGCTGGAGCCAACGGCTGAGATTGTAAATATTGGTTGATCTCCACCTGGGCAATGTCTTTTTGGGTAATTTTGGTGTATCCACGATGTGTAAAATTTACATGGGGTGGATTTCGGGGTTTTAACACGTGGCGGGTGTGGGAAGGAGAGATTGGCAGATGAAGATCGGGCTTGGTGGTCACGTGGGCCCAAGCATGCAAAAATTGTGAAGTGCCGATGCCGTCACATAAACAGTGATTGATCGCAGTGCAGATGATCATTCCACCGCAGCGGAGATTTGTCACCTGCAATAATTAGAAAAGAAAATTAATCTCAGGTTACCGTGGAATATAATTCATGCTTACATAAAAGTATAGGGGTAATATTGTCATGTGAAAAGGGGGAGCATCCCACGAAACCCAAAGTTCACCAACCCAGCAAGTGAAAGGAACGGAAGAGGGAGGACCAATATCGTATCATTATCATTATCATCTGAGATGGGTAGGGTCAGCTTCTTTTTAAAATTTGTAATGAATTTCAAACAAAACGGCGTCGTTGTTTATGTAATGGCAGCACAAAACGATGCCATTTTACCTTTGTAGAGGGATGGAAGTTCTGTTTGGTGCTTTTGTAACGTCACTCAACAAAAGAAGGCCACAAAGAAGAACATAGAACTGCTGTGTGCGTAAATGATCTATCTATAACATGTTATTGGTAATGCCAAATGATATAGGCTAATTAATAAGGACGAAAAAAGAGAGTAAGGAAAAGGAAATTAATAAGAAAGTATTGAAATCTGACCTGAACAACAAGAGGAGGAATATCTAAAAAGCTGTGGGCTTCAACTCTATATAAGAGCTTCCTCCAAGACCTGTTTGGCTTCCTGGAAAGTTCAAGGAACTCCTCAGCAGAGATATCCATGAAAGCAGCAGCAAACACAGCTCCTTCTCCATTACAATCAACTTCAAGCTTCTGAACATCTTCTGCACTTGTTCTCAATCTACCCGCTAATGGGTAATACTCAACAAGAACTTTAGAAAGAGAACATGTCAAAATATCTATGCTTATAGATTTCTTAAAAAGGTAAATATATTTAATGGAGAATCTAAGAAACTTTTGATCATCAAGATTGGAGAGATACAACGAATGCTTAGGAGTTGGGCTGTTTGGAAAGATTGAGATTGGTTGGTTTGGATAGTAACAACAATCTGGGAGTTCTTGAGCCAGCAGCATCTTGTTCTTAGTTTTTGTTCAAGCAGTTGTTAATGATGCTGATAAAGGAACCGAGAGAAAGAGAAGGAAAGAAAAGAGAGGACTTAACTGAAGGAACCGAAGTGGGACGAGAGATTTGTAGAGGAAATAGAATGAGTCAATCTACGGTTGGATATGATGATTGTACGGTCAGATTCCTTTACCAGAGCCACACTAAGAAGTGGTCGCGCATATGTAAATTTCGTACGCTCATATTTGGTCAATACATAGTTTAAACACTTTCCAATTTGTAAAGCACCACATGCGCGACTAACACAATTAGATCTTAGTTCTACCATTTGGCACTTGTAAAACACATCTAGCTAATACAAGAACATGAAAGAAATTATAAAATTCATTAAGTATTAATAATTAATTACTGATAAGTAACACTTAATTTCGTCTACATTTGGTGTTTAATTACTGGATTACATTAATGAAGAAATGAAATATGAATGTGTATGTAAGAAAGACACGCAAGTATGCAGGAAACGCAATGGAGTTTAATGGGTGTAGCGTAGGCATTTTATCACAATTCCAAAAAGAAATGTGTCGATAATTGGAGGCAAATCCCTTGCAGTATAGGCTGACAGCAACATTTTTCATTATATATAAAGACACAAAAATATAAGCAGATATAAATCCTGAGGCAATCATGAATGTGATCCCATGATATGGACATGGGTATTCCTTTATATCCTTGTAGACTTGTAGTTGCTTGCTTGGTTTGATTCCTTTAAGAACCATTGTTTAGAAGGACAATAAAATTTAATTCCTAAACAGCCATATTCAATGATATGGTTTAAGTTTAACGTTTGGGATTACTGTCTCAGATGCCATACAAATTAGAGGGTGAAGCTAACTTGGGTTAAAGACAAGGCTGGGCCTATATTACCTGTTTGGAGGTTGGGGAACTGCATCATCAGTTGCCAGAGTGGCTTTATCATACATATCATGTGCTATGTCTCATTTATATGCACTTGCTGCGTCTTTAACGGGAGTAATCTTTCTTGATCATATGAGATTTTGATTGTTAATTTTACCTGAATATAATTTGCTATTCTTAAGGCACCCACAAAGCAAATTGTTAACGTTGAAGCCAAACCAGAAAGCAAGTTTCCGATGAGAAGAATTTCATCTCTTGTAATGCTTTTCTTAATCGGTTAGATATACAATGCATTTGGTTATTGTTTTGGGAAACGAATATCAACCACTTGAAGCACTAAAATTCCTGGTTTGGGTGAATGAATATTTTCGGCTCGTGTCATTTCAGGAAAAAGGTGCTTATTGCTCAATAACTCGACCACCACAGAACACATGGAAAAAGTGCCTGAAAACACACGGTCTACAAAATTTCAGCCACTTCACAGCGCTGAAATTGAAATTCTACGTCTTTATTTCTAATTATGCCTTCAGGGTTAGATAACTAATCAAAAGTATCAAAATGCTTTATGCTAGTTGAAGGGATTTAAGCTTTATATGCTACTTATTGCCTCAAAAACTTTAGTTCATTTCCAGTTTTAACATATTTTGTTGATGGGAATGATTAAATATGATTCCGATTGTCGACACAAGTAGTCAAAATAAAGCACAAAACATATCTAATATGCAGAAAAAGGGAAATAAACTTTGACAGAATAAAGAGTGGAACTAGCATCAAATTCTCGATTAGCTAGTATCATCATATCAAGTATAAACTATTCATGTCTAAGTAAAGAAGATAGGTATAGTGTTTGCAATGGATATCTAATCACTAGTAGTTGAGATAACCAAAGCATTTCCAGGGTTTCTAACAGGGAGTTTGGAATCTACTTTCTTAAGTGCACTTTGTTTAATCCTATTCAAAGGATCCCAGGAAAGGACTAGACCGTTCGAGTTTCTTTTAACAAAGATTTGTTTTTTGCCCCGGCGATCGAATGGAATCCGGTTCTTGTCAAAAGCATAGCCCATCTTATATCTACACAATAATTGCATGTTTTAAGCAAGAGTTTTAAGTATAACAATATGAATTATAATTTTCATCTAATCACATTTTCCAACCTAAAATTGATTGGGGGCAATAACCAGTCTAGGTTTGATCCTCCTCAGAAAATGCAAGTGCACTTTGGTGATGTCATTATCCAATTGGATCATAATGCCAAGCCATTACTGATGTGACATGCACCCATTTTTCCTAATCATATAACTTTTATTATCGTCATCATCAATCATCACCATCTTCAACAATCAGGTCAGGTTAGATAGTAAATGGCGCATCCCCGCTGTCAAAAGCAATTTTTCAAATTGCAAATCCAAGGTCTCACACATGACACATGTGGCTACGGCTACCTCCACTACTTCAAGTAGGACCTCCTCATGAAAAATCAAGAAAGCTTCCTGGAAAAGGCTTTTAAATTTCAATCAATGAAAATGACTCAAATATCTTAGGATGCACAAATCAAATTGATTTACCAGGGAATATAACATCTTTGCACAGTTGCAATCTTGTCTTGGATTCATATGGAGTCGGTGAAAAAGACCGGCATAAGAAAGGAGGAAGGAACAAGAGAACAGGGGCAGGAAATACATACAATTATGACCGCAAAATGAGGAATTTCCGGCGTATCTTACCCATTGGTACAAATTTAGGTCTTTCTCGTTACCTCCGAATAGTTGACCTGCACTAGAAAAAAAGAAAATTGCCTGAAATACAGTAATCTGAAGTCTTCACGTTCGGAACTTGAAAAGATTCCTAAATCTCAATCAGCTGGTAGGCTGGTACCTCATATTACTCAGTTTTATACATACTGTTCTAAATTTGCTGGAACAAAAATGATCAGATTTCATATCCTAATCATTTTCACTAGTATACAACCTCAACTGGTTAGCTTGGTATTCTCTTACCACAAATTCAAACAGTGCTCAATTACTCTTAACTGGGCAATTATCTTGATAGCTCAGTTTGAAATTTGATCTGGGTTAACCTTGGCTCCATTTATTTATCAGAAAATGAGTCATGCAAGTTTCGAACGATGATATCATATTCATTTTCTTTAGACTGAGCTGTATTATGTTTCTCATTTTTATACAGAATGAACTGTAACTGTTGGTTATATAGTCTGGATTATACATAAAGCCCATCAGACTGCAGGCCCATTACGAAATTTTATAAAGAGGTAAAGTGATATTCTGATACTTAAAAGATAAATTAGAGACCAATCATCCAAATAATAATAAGAATCTTAGAAGGGGAGAAAGTTGAGACATTTTAGGTCGCTTAGAAGGTCTCGAGTCGCAATCTTGTTTAAGAGTTATTTTGTGAAAGATTTAGATACAACTGATAAAGATTTCAGATATGTTCAAAACTTCTAAACTCATCTTAAACATACAAAAAAGTTTCATGTAGTGATTTTTGAAACCTAACTATAATTATGTGTTTATGAAAAATTAGTTTTCTTTTTAAATTTTTTTCAAATTATTTTATAATAATAATTTTTATTAAATAAAACTCTTTGAATAATAAAAATTTTAAACCCAATAAACATATTTTAAGCAAAAAGAGCATAAAATTTCACAAAATTTAAAAGTCAATACTTATATAATAGAATTTCTGTGATTTTTGCGAAATATTTATTTTTACATTCCATAAAATTTTATTAAAACTTAAGAAACACGATTATCTATAAAAGGAAAACGACGACGACCAAATATGAATAATAAACCCTAAGATTATAAGTTTATATTCTCTTTAATTCTTTCTTTTCACGTTAAAAAGAAAAATTTTAATTTAAGTATAGAAGTGTTGAACAACCAATTTTTCATCCCATAACTGTTGATTATGGTCGCAGGTTGAACAAATAATCAAGCGAGAATGAGAAGATAATTATTGGTGCACAAGAATGAGAAGATAATTGTTGGTGCACAGAATTCACGTAAAAATTTTTGCTGCATTAACCATAACATTGTATCTAAGTTCTGAATTTAGATAAGTTAAAAACAGAAATGGAGTGCATACACTGTCTCTTAAGATAATTTAAAAGATAGACATGGACGTTCTGCAGATGCTCCCATGCTCTCCTTCAATCAGTATTACAGGGAATAATTGGCACAGTCAAATATGTCAGCTGGCATCTTGAAGCATTATGCATTAGGATGGTGAATGTTATGTCGTTCTAACTGGTCCTGCTTTCTTTTAATACATTCTGCATCAAGTAACAAGTGCAGAAGAACCTTACTTCTTATCAAAATGTAAACAGTAGCGAAGTTAATGCAAATATGTAACTGGAGGCAGAAAGCATGCATGATTATCAAAAGCAAACCTTTTTAAGTAACTGCTGCAAAGAAGAGCAAGCACCAACACAATTTCAGGAGAAATTGTTACGTCTTTAGAACCAATAAGTAACTTACTTCCCTAATATATCAGTTGCTTTTCAACCTTCCCAACTGAAGACTGGTCCTGAAAAATATGTTCACAAAGGCAATCATCAGTGATGTTGATAGAGGTGTCCCAAAACATAGATATGAAACTACTTCCTATTCTTGGTGGCCATCGAATTTTAGGCTAGTGTCTGCTAAGTGAATTGACATGCATACAAGTAACAAAATAGGAAATAGAACTAAGCTCAGACCGTATTCCCTTTTTAAGATACCTACCATTATTTTACCAGTACTTCTGCTTAATCATCGTAAAAAAAAAAAAAAAAAGAATCACTTTTGAAAGGCAAAACAATGCTTACCTTCTGTACTCACAAACGACTAGATACAAGTAACAAACAGTCAATCATTTTAAAGGAGCTGAACACCATTCACTTGGGAAGTCAGGCTCTGTCTCGTATAAACGATGAAGTGTCTAATAATCATCATTTTTAAAACCACCCATCAACAAGCTCAAGCTATACATAATTTAGAATCAAAATCAGTGCCATTCTATATTGGGCGTATTGGATAGTGGACCATAGCTCTTAACTAAGCTAACAAGTCAAATAGAAGTCATTAAAAGGAGTTCATTAATGACTGTTATATTAAATGATACCATAATTAGAAGGCCTCGTACTGCAATTGCTCCTGAGATCGTGGAATAATTGTTGTTTTGAATTAGCAAAAATTTGACTGAATTATTGGTTATTGACTTGAATTATGAATTATGTAATTTTATTAAACGACGTAGCTTCAGCCCAACGATGGAATTAATTAAACCCTCAGAGTCACAGTGTAATCTATGAAGAATATGCTGCATTTTTCCTGAAATGACATAGTTCCTGGCCTAAAGGAACATAAAATCAACGACGTAACAAGAAAACGTCGTCGTTTAGACTTTGATTAGAAGATTTGTTTGTAAAACTGGGACCCATTTTTAATCTAAAGAAAAAGATTCATGGCTATCGTTACATGAGCGAATCCTGGTGGGCGTGATGCATTTTGCCAAACCCATAAATAAATATCAACATCTATGATTACATGTTTGTCCGATGACGACCAGATAACGATTCTTGATCGACGTGAAGTCCCATCGAACTCACCTTTGTAAAGGAAAAACCAAAGAATTTAAAAACCATTTCTTTCACCCGATCGAATGCTTTAGTGCAGTAATAGATCAATCTGGCGCCAATTAACGAGGAAAGGTCACTCTAAAAGGGAATTGGGTTGTTAATTCGAGGCGAATTCGAGAAGAATTTAGTTGGATGCGGATGTAGCTTAGCGAATTGTATCAGGTGATTCCATAGCACTAGAAAATTAGAAGGGACGTGCAACAGTTAGCTTATTTTTGTTGCAGAGGAGACTCTTTTTCTTTGGTAGAAGGTAACCTTGTATTTCCCAAATCATGTTGATTTTGTAAGTTTGATTGTGCTATTCGTATTTTGGTACTGTACTTCTTATGTTCTTGTGCTTAAATTTATTCTTACGGCTGGGTGTAGAAGCTGGTTTTTCCCACCCATGGCTTGTTGAATTTATTTTGATAGCTTTCTGAGTTTTGCTTTTTCGGTCAAGTTTCCCGCTTTGAATTTTGCATTTAAATTATGAAAGTTCTAGGCTTTCGCCATTTTTTAATTGGCAGTTTTGATGGCTCCACCAATTTGTACATAGCTTTTCTAGGTCAACCTTGGACAAAATTATTATTTCTGAGAGATATTGAATTAAATGGTGTAAACTATTTATAGCTTACATGGTTTAATAACTTTCAGCGGGACTTACATCTAATTAATCACTCCAGTTACTGAATTAAATGCATTTTCGGTAAGAAAATGTGAGTCCAATTTCTTATTGATCAGTTTTTTGTAGCATATTGTCCAAAAACTCATGTTTTATACATAATAAACGTCCTTTTTGAGCAAAATTTTGATTGGACGACTCAAATGTATGTTAAATTTTAAACTTGATGAATTCCATAGTTGTTGACAAAGTGTAATTCTATTGTTAGTTTATGCATTATAAATCCTACTAGAAGTTATTAAATGGTGTAAACAAAGAATGTTTTACACTTGTTTTTTGATCCCGACCCGCCACCTAACACTTTTATTTTACCTATTCAATTTTGGTGGTTTGTTTTGTCTTTGATGATCCACAGGAAATGGCTACTCCAGTTGAGCCTCCAAATGGGATCAGGTCTCAAGGAAAACATTATTATTCGATGTGGCATACCTTGTTTGAGATTGATACAAAATATATGCCTATCAAACCTGTTGGTCGAGGAGCGTATGGTGTTGTGTGCTCTTCTGTGAACAGAGAAACCAATGAGAAGGTTGCAATAAAAAAGATACACAATGCGTTTGAGAACCATGTTGATGCACTGAGAACTTTGCGGGAACTGAAGCTTCTTCGGAATCTTCAACATGAAAATGTGATTGCTTTGAAAGATGTAATGATGCCTAACCATAGGAGGAGCTTCAAGGATGTCTATCTGGTTTATGAACTCATGGATACTGATCTCCATCAAATTATTAAGTCCTCCCAGGCACTCACAAACGAGCACTGCCAATATTTTCTCTTCCAGGTAAATTGATATTATTTTGGATGACTTTGCTATTGGAACTTTAAATTCAATTACGCAGTGGTAAATGATTGGGTAGCTTCTGAGTTTCTACAAATCAATTGAAGAACGGCTCTTTGCAATAGCTAAAATAGATTAGAATTATCATATACGGTTTTGGGGATTGTTAAATTGATTAGTGCTGATTAATTATATGGATAGCTTCTTCTGCAATAAGCTCTGCTTAGACTTTTAGGTCTTCAACTTGGTTTTTTATAGCTTACATTAAGTATTAATTAGCTCACTGATTAGACTTAGTTGCTACCTGTTACAACCTAGCCAGATGAATACTCTGTAATGTGGTTTTCTTGTACTATGGCAGTATTGACGTCATCTTTGGTTGTCAGTAATACTTGAACTTTTGTCAGATTACCTGTGAAAATTTGTGTTTACTAGTATAGGCTTCCCTTTTCTGTTGACCTTAAGGGTTTCTTTGGCATCCTGGAATTCTGTTTTCCAGTCATGGAATAAGATTGCTCTGCCCTACATATGACTAGTTCTTAGCACCACGTCAGTAGAGAAAGGTGATCAGTTCCACTAATCACTTTTGAAGGAGACAGCACGGGACATGATGATAAGTACTTAATCCATGATAAGTTTTGAAAGAGATATGTTCATGGCAGAATGTCTCGTGTAGGCCTTTTATCAAGCTACTGTGTGCTGTTGAACTAAAAATAGTTGAGTAATTGATAAAATTGATGAAAGAATAGTTGAGTAATTTATAAAATTGTTGAAAGAATAGTTGAGTGATTGATAAAATTGTTGAAAGAATAGTTTAGTAATTGATAAAATTATTGAAACAATAGTTTAGTAATTGATAAAATTGATGAAAGAATAGTTGAGTAATTTATAAAATTGTTGAAAGAATAGTTGAGTGATTGATAAA